>PQWD01002925.1:84694-125634 GCA_019425675.1 Leucinodes orbonalis
AATTGCGCCACAAAGTCCCTACTTTGTAGGTGAGATTAAGTTATACATAGGCTTCTTTCCATTTAAAATTTTACGCAAATATATGTAAGGGCCCAGAATATAGTCAAAAATCGATTGATTGGAATAAACGAACTGCGACATTTCTTCGCACAGCCTTCTCGCATGAAGGCGTTCCCTCCATGATCTTCGAGCCCCGGAAAGATGTGAAGTAATTATAAAGTTGGGCTATAACTTTTTCCACTGAACGGCGACACGCCTTTTGCCCGATATCCCCGCTATAACAGTATCGTTTGGGTATGCTATTGAAATAGATTGGGCCGAATTGTCTTCGTCTTATTTGAAACGAATGTTGTAAGAGAGTTATTGCTCACGTGATTTGTGGGTTGTGTCATCTAACTTTATTATGAACAAGCGTGATCATCTTTGGGACTTTTATAAGATATTGCTAGAAATATGGATATTCCAATATCTGACTAGCGTGTTGGTGTAATCGTTGAGAAGCCAGTTATTATCTACATGATAATTACTGGGTTCAGTGCTTGCTGAACAAATGTTAAGTATAGGTCATGGTGATATGGTGTTACTTAATTTCTTAATTTTACGTTATTCATTTAATGTTAATATCTTTTTTATTGTATTTTTCACAAATGATTATTTGTGAATTATATTTGTGTTCATGTTCATTTGTAAATAAATGTTTTTCTAATATTTATCTATTTAGACTTCGTTACTATTTTTGACGTAGCTTAAGTATTACAGTAACTCGATATGTAATTTTGCATAAAAATCGGGAAAATACCTCGAGACTTATCGTTCGGTAATGTGTCTCGGTACTTAAGCATCGTACTGCCTTATTATGGGTATTGATAGATCGAAAAGGTATCGGCGCCAAGGCGAAATGGGATGTAATGATCTCCAGCATCACGCGACCGGAACAAATGCAAAAGGGTCTCACGCCTGTGGGACGTTATAGATTTCTGATATATGAAATAAGTCGTTGTATGAATATTTTTTGAACTTAGAATCGATTGCGGGTAAGGTTTTTAATGAACTGTTTTCGACCAAACTGTCGTCATCTACCTAGTATTTTGTAACTGCTATAAATTGCCTAATTATGTTTCATATTGCGCACAGAAATATGCCAAAGCAAGATTTAATGGCACGAACATGTCATGAATTATCACATTCGTAACAAATACTAGCTCCTATAAAATTAATTGCCTTAAATTTAAAGAAATATCAAGTATTTTTAAATCACTGTAGACTGCCTCAACTTTGAATCTGAAACACATGTATAATGGTTTTGGATGAATGTAAAAAATAAAAGTTAAAGTGATATTTTCAACGCGTCGATTTTCTTTAAAGAACTATCTAAAAAAATATATTATTAAAAAAATAAAAATAAGTAAAATAAAAGTAAAATATAGTATTATATATAGTATTTAAGTAAAATATTATTCATTGAAAATATTACATTACTTATGCATATGGTAAAGGCCTTTATAATTTGATTGCTTTAACAGAGCTCATGTAGTTTCTCGAACAGTCGAAAATTGACATTATTATTTTTTGATCTCGTCTCCGTTATACAAAGTTGCTGAGTAAATACAAAATTGATTTTGATTTGAATATATAACGAAAAGATCGTGTTCCATCGACGCTTGATTAAATAAACCTTCCAACTTTACGGAATAACATCAACTCGACTCGCCCCAAAGTAACTTCTAACCCCGAAATTTAAAAAGAAAAATTCTAAAATATTCCCCATCGAGCGCGGAGTAAATTAACTCCGATATTGCAAAAAGTAGCTCAGCATTGTACTGTTCGATCTGAAACTGTTCGAAGTTTCAATTAGCTACGTTAACGCCTTCACATGGGGGGAGTAAAACATGACCCCCCTGAGCACACAAAGAGTAAAACATGACCCCTGAGCACACAAAGAAAACTCTGCGGAGAGCACTTGGCCATCATTTATTGAGTAAATGGATTTTAAAAAACAGTATCGTACAATGCTGAAGTTACGACAGCCATATCGTTCACTGCTGGACTTCGAAATGAGGTCACTCATATGCAAAGCTAATGGTTTTTGAATTGTTCATATCAAGACAATAGACCGCAACATTTAAGCCACAAGATGTTCACTGCTGAACATAGGCCTCTACTAATAACTTCCACTCATACCGTCCGGTAGCTCCATCGCTCTATCTTCTGGGTGGCTGTCTTTCTGGTTACGTACGTGGTCTCCATTCGAAAACCTTTCGGCCCCCCTGGGTATTGGTTGTTCGGACCATGATCCCTGCCTGTTGCTACTTCAGCTTAGTTAAATTGACTATGTAGGTGACATTTATTCATCTACAATAGACCACAGTGGCAGTTCACCTTTATAGGGCCCCGTGACATATATTGACACCACATTTTGAACCTTAAGCTATGAAGTCACAATGAATGGGTGTTTTATATGTATGTATTTACAAGAAAATGTATATAAGTATGCTTATCAGATATTTAGTATCCATATTACAGGCTAATGCTTAGTTTGGGCTAGATGGCGCTGTGTTAATGTCAGAAAAAGGAAAAATCCAAGGAATTTGCAGTTTTATTATGCTCTATGAAGAGAACTCTATCTTTAAGTGTCTTTGATTATGATTTGACTGTACATATTTCAATATACATATCATGTAGTATGACCTCACCCTTATTTTACGTCTACCCTTTTATTATGATATACCATGTCATAGTTTCGACAAGTCCTATTAATCGGATTACAGGCTGTCCGGGTCCGTCCGTAGAGAATGTACTTACGCGCGGATGTCTGCGGAAACAGCGCGGTATATGTATATAGCTTTGCTATTTGTGCAGATTACCAGCTTCAGTTTTGTTACTCCACAGTATCGGCTTTGGAATAACCTCGTTACTAGTCAGTGATGTAATGTATCGTAAAACTGGACTTAAGTATGACCAAATTCTGTGTGTTGTGGTTGTAATCAAATCTTGTAGGTTGATTCCTAGTTGAGCTTTTTTGGTTATTATCGGGTTTGGAGTGATATTAGCAGGGAATGTTTGCTTGTCGTATCATAATTAAGATAGTTTTAGTAGTACATAATACGATTGTTGTCAAATTTTACAATTGGCCTTCAATCTGAACAATTGAGTTTCTTTCTTTCTACATGATTTATATCAAAATTGACTTTGTTTTGGCAATTTACGAGTACATAAAATTATGTATATGTAAATTAATCATAAAATATTCATCGATATGAGGACAATGATATTCTGTATATATAAAGGTAGATACGCCATGCGTGCCTCAAAAAAGAACCACCAGTTCAGTTTGTAATTTTATTCTAAATTAAATCATAGTTTTTAACTATTACTATTTTGTGGTATAAATATTGTCATGATATCCAGTATTTACAATGTTTATCTCATCCCGTAGCTTTATTTTTTTATATAAAGGTAGTTAAACGAGCACATGGTTTATTTTATGGATGGAATCGGTCTCCCCATTTTGTGGCCATCGGGCCGGAGGGCGTCCTGCGCTGTGTCAAAACACGGTCTTGACTCCGGAACTAATCTGCTCTTACGGTTCAAACAATATAAATTCACAAACAAGTCGTCAATCGTTGCCATAGTTAATTGAAACGTCTGTTTTATTCAAAGATCTCTCTGAAGCTAGTATATTGACATGGTAACCTCACATTTCGATCATCATCGAATATAGTCTATATCTGACAGCCATTGACGGGTGTCTGTGAAATTTAATATGGCCACGGTATGTCAAGGGGAATGTAATCAGAGCCGAGCTTAATTGCTTCCCTTTTGAAGCGGCCATGACGATGGCGTTTGTAGTTTTTGACATGCTCATTTTGAATGGTTGATTGATTTTTCAATAAAGGGTTTTGGCCAAGTCAACTTTTAACATCATCAGTCTATAACCACTGCAGCGACCAGGCCTTCCTGCATAGCACAGCATTGAGTGAGAACTTAGAACAAAATTGCTATTTCTTATTAAAATTGCTTGTTTAGCTAACTAAAGGTCGTCTGGCAGGGACCATTCTATGTGACAAGAGTGTTGAAATTTAAATTTTCATTCGTGAATAATTAAGGCAATAAAGAATTCAATTTGACATTGTATTTATCATATCTACTGACCACCTTACATCATATTTAATGGAAATGGAAAGCTACCAGCATAAGTCCTTCATATAAATGATTGTGTGTTCTGTGCTTCTTTTTGACATCCGTCAAAACGGCCTATTTTCATACTTTTAAATGATTTCACAGTACTATGACGGCACAGTGTTCATTATCGGTTATAAACAATTCAATCTATGTTAGTGATTGAAGTAATTTCAAAAACCTATTCGTAATTTATAAAACAAAGGATTCAATATGTAGAAATTAGTAAAGATAAATAAGTACCTGTAGTATTCTGATAATATTAATTTCATATTGAGCGTTTTTTCCTATTTTCATTTTGGATTCAGTTAACATCTCGAACTAGCTATTTTGAATTCTTGAACACTAATGAATTCCATTGTTCTAACTGTGGTGGAATAATTGACTCCGAGACTGCACTGCAAAATGGGACACAAGTAAATATGGGGTTGAAACCACAAAGGGTACCATCGTCCGAACAAAGTAAGTACAATTACCATACATACTGAATGTACGCAGTTTTCAATTGAATTCTTGCAAAACTGTGCGTTAAAGTCAAACAAAAATTTTGACCTTAACGCGTCATTAAAAGGGTACTAGGGGTAGGGCATGAGTATACTACTATGTCACTATGACATGTAGCGATGTAAAAGCTACAACACGTGACATTGGCGGAATCGTGGCTAACACGCTATAGCCAAATACAAAAGAAGAATAAGAAGAAGACATGTAGCGAGTGACGTTAATATGAATGAAAATTCTGCTCAACCGACGTGATAGGCAGAATTTTGTCGCAGACACTTTCTGAGTGAGATTATGCATCTAATTAGTTTGTTTTCACTATTATTAAAATATTTTCATGTTGCGCAGGCGGCTGCCATTTGTTGATTTTGTTGTCATCTTTCGTGAATTGTACTATAGATAGATAGTCGTATGTATATCTAAAGGCATCCGGGGAAATCTGCGAAGGCAACCCTACAAACGTACTGCGTTCCGTACCATGCGGATGAATAATTTATATTTGCACTGACTGCACTGTTGATGCGTTGGATTTGTATAAATGTTTATACAGCTCTCGCTTCGATTTAAGTCAACATTAAAGGGATTTTATGTTAAATTTATGGGATTTTTCGTACTTCTTCCTAGTTTTGTAGTGGCGGAATATTGTATGGAAAGATTGTTGGTATTGGCAGGTGAAAAATTAGTATCACATATAAAATTCAATGCAATTGTAATGTTTAATTTATTGCATTGTTGATAAACCAATAATAGAGAGGCGCAACAGTTATTTTTAGTAAAGTAAAGTAAAGTAAAATTTTATTCAGAAAACAATTACAACATTCATTGTTAAACAAAGTTAAAAACAACAGTTTTAAATTTATGCAATTGCACTGAATGGAAGTCTACTCA
The DNA here is from genome assembly GCA_019425675.1 of Leucinodes orbonalis. NCBI lineage: Eukaryota > Metazoa > Arthropoda > Insecta > Lepidoptera > Crambidae > Leucinodes > Leucinodes orbonalis. Next base: position 90,263 of record PQWD01002925.1, read on the forward strand.
GCGTAGTCAAAACAACCACAGGGTGTCCTGACGCTGGTCTTCCGTAGACACCGTTGATGAGGTAAGAGGAGCCACTACGCCGCGTTCACTAACACAATGGCTATATAAAAAAAAGATACAGATACATAAAAAATAATTTATATACGAACATAAATATTCATATGGATAAATTATAATTTTTGACACAAAAACCAACAATTTGCTTTCAAAGTATTATGACCGCTATTTCGTAAAATACTTGAATGATCAATAAAGTAATTAGGTGTACAAACACGAAGAAACACCAAACACTAAAAAAAATTGAGCTGCACTACACATACGTTTACTTATTGTTATATTAATAACATCAAATTATACATTTAAATTTTGACCATAACGCGTCATTGAAAGGGTATAAAAACGTGTTCATTTATAGCTAATTAGGTCAAAGTAGGTGGCTCTATCGAAGTATCTTATTATATATTTTATTATGACGTGAGACGCGCAGTTCTTGAATAGGGTCTCCATCAAAGAGTGGATATTAGACCATACTATCGAAGTATTTATAGTCCTTATTGTTCAATAATTTTATTCTCTATATTCGCCATTTCAGCCGAAAGAATTCTACGCAAACTAAATTCATTTTCACAGAAAGATAGTGCATCTAGTGGTTGTCCACTTTATCTTTTTATGAGTGGTTTTGTCACACTTCCCTTAATAATACTTGGATTTCAAAAATGAACGTGAGATACTTCGATTAACAGTAAGATGACCTGTCTTGAACAAATGTGGACACGCCACTTTTGTTTCTTTTGGTTCGGGGTTTTTTCTAAGGAGTTCCTTTATATTATAATCTAACTAATGAAGAATCCCAGTACAGTACGTACAGTACCTGGAGGACTTCTATATCTGCAGGACGTTCTTGTCATGTTTTTTTTTACCACGGTAAATTTGCCTTCGGAAAAATCTTCCTAAGCGTTACCTAGAGATTAAATATACCTTAAAAATTGGGTATTCCCAGTTAAATTTCCGGCAACGTATTTCTATACCCTCTCGATTTGCAATGTGCATAAGCAGCGTCATTTAACATAGACTGATTGTCTCCTAGCTATAGCATTTATATTTTATAAAACATTTTCAAATTGTTGGAAATTGCACTAAATAAATGGTTTTAAAACAATGGGTTCATTCTTAGAATCCGTGTAAGGCTTAAACTCAGTAAGCGCGTTTTATCCAGCCATTAAGTCACGTCAATCTTCGGCAACCCTGCTAGTTCCGCGTACCGTTACACGTTAATGAATAATGTATACTTGTGCAACGTCGTCATAGATTTATTTAGCCGTTTGTACCGCTGTTTGAACAGCGCGAGTGCAGCGCTGAACTCGCTGTTCTTTAATGAGTTGTTAAATAGTTGACAGCATCTGTGGTTCATAGCTTTAGACGTTTGCCTTTCGATGTGGAGGGTGCAGGTTCGAATCCCGCCACGTACCAATATCTTTTCGAATTTTCGAAATAACATGACCGTTTATCCGACTCTCTTACGACGAAAGAAAACATCGTGAGGAAACCTGAGAATGCCTGCAAAAAAATTCTAGAGGTTGTACGTGAAGTCGGCCAATCCGCACTGGGCCCGCGTGGATGACTAAGGCCTATACATCCTATACGGGTAGCCTCATGCCAATGATGGGGCTCAGGGGCATTATTATAATAATACATTAGTATTTTTGTACCAAAAAAGGCGAAGTAATATAATTGTAATACTGTTTAAGACATGGCCCTAGGCCCCCAGGTCTGGGGTATTTGAGCGGGGGAATACTTATATAAATAGGCCTATCTAGTGTGTAATCCCCCTATTCATATCTCACTAAGGAAACTCCAGTTTATTAGTAGGCAATTATTGATTATTTTTAACTCTAAAAATCTCTAAAAATAGCGTATTGGTTTCATTTGTTCTTTTAATTAACGAAACTGATCCTCGTTATGTGAGTATATCAGTTGGAAAGGGTCCAAACAAACCTTATTTTTGGATTAACAACCTCAGTTCGGGCTTCCGCAAAAAGCTCAATACACTAAAACCTGACCGCAAGCTCTAACTATGGCGGGCAAAAAGTTCTGTCGCGTACCCAGCTTTATTAGCCGGCTAAATGAAATTTGGTCGCTTAATTCGTTATTATCTAACCTCAAAGTTACTTCCTGTATATCTAGGTGAAGCTACTTTGATTTTAAATCCTGTGCGTTCTGTGATAAATATTAAAAATGACAACTTTCCTTGTTGTTTCAATGTTTGAAATATAACATTTTCTAAGAGATTTACATATAATTATTTTTATTTTCAATCTTTAAATAATGCATTGTCATTATCATTATTAATCATAATTGAAACTGTAAGCACTAAATATTATATCCAATTTTGGTCTGGGTGTTTTTTATGAAGAATATGTAGGTATGTATTTATAAAAAAGTACATAGGTACGTTTTTCTGTTGTTTAGTACCCATATTACAGGCTATATGCTTAGTTTGGGATGAATGTCCTAGCTGTTTGAATATCAGTGGACATTTACATATTTATTTTTCATGATAAAACTACAAAAACTATTATATCCAGCTTCATACATAAATTCTCTTCATATCCTCCGCCTTTACCATATCATTTTTCGAAGCCCGCACCTTTCATATAAAGCCTCTTCCAAAAATGATTTCTCGGGTACCTCACCTTATCACCACACGACCTGATATAGCGCCCTACTCATAGATACCGTCGGCAGAGAAATTCCCTCGCCTTATCCATGTCTTTGTTGACGTTACCTTGATGTGAGCCCTTTGTGCGCCTTATGAATACTTTTATGATATCAGTGTTGTCTGCGATGAAATTAGCTGAATTTATGTGGTACTTTATAAAGGTATGGCATATGCGGGGCGATCTGGACTGGACATTTTACAAACTTTATGTTATGCAATAAATAAAATAAATATCCTCAGACACACAGGCACTGTCTAGTCCAAACTAATCATTGAGCCTGTAATGGGTACTAAACAACTGATGAAGATACTTATGTATTTTTTTGTAAATACTTAAATTTTATACATAGAAACACACAGACAATTTAAAACAGACATGTTCATGCACACAATGTTTGTACTGCCCGGGTTCGATTCCCGGGTATTGATTCGTTGTTTAGTATATTACAGGCTTATGCTTAGTTTGGAGCTAGATGTCGCTGTGAGAATGTCAGTGAATACTTATTTATATACAAAAAATTAAGGATTGGTAATGTAGATCATCCAAATGAAAGTTGTTGTCCAAATTTTGAGCTGTATTAAATTTCCTACAATTTTTTTATATTCCTCAAACAATAAATTTGTTTCAGCCTTAAAACTATATATAAGTGAGCTAGTCATACAAAAGTTTCAAGGTATTAACATGTAATCCTTACCTATCACATACAAAAAAGAAGACCCTAGCAAAATTGTGGAGCTTCTACAAGGCGTTCTCGAGTTAAAGTACCGGAAAGTGTCCTCGACTTAGCTTTAATCCGATTTCCCACTAAGGGCGGCTTTCCGAAACTAAAGTCTAAAGTTGTCTCTGAGTTGGGATTGTAGTACGTTTTTATGTAAATTTTAATGTTTGATGTCGAAAGCTAAATAAAATAAAGGTTTAATGTATTTATGCGTACGTAATATTATATATTAAATTATCTGTGGTACTACCTAAACTTATAAAAAAATTAAGGACTCGGTTGTTGCGTCATTTTTATACCTGCTTAATCTCCATGACGCGCTAGGTGTGTCATAATTTGTCATAAACTTAACTTAAAATATAACTTGTTAAAAAAGGAGCAAAACTATTATTTGAGTTCTTCTTTATTTATAACTAATACACACAGTACCAAACATCTTTTCGAGGAGAATTGTGTTTCCTAAGGACTAGCAACGTATTTCTAAGACCTCTGGTCTTGCAAATATTCATGGGCGGCGGTATCACTTACCATCAGGTGAACTGTATGCTCGTTTGTCTCATATTCAATAAAAAACATATATAAAATAACCACTACAAAAAGTGGCATGTCAATGAAATATAATAAATGTCGTACTCAGTAGGTTTGTTCGGATTTGTAGGTGTAATCACGTCTACCTGTCTGATACTGCCCGATACAACACCCTTCTCAAAGATAGCGTCGGCGGAAACCCCCCGCCATTATTCACGTTTTTGTTGACGGTACCTCGCTGTAAGTCTTTTGTGCCGCTTTTATGACAGCCCCCGTGGCCTTCATTGAAATTAGACGATTTTTTACCGAAAACGTAGCGATTTTTATGCGATTCCCTTTTTTCACCTTTTTTGTTGGCGAAAATGTGACGATGCTCCAATTTTCGGGGCTTGAAAAACATTTTGTCGTCGATTTATTCTACGGTGCGCTATTTGTGTTCGTGTAACAATTTTTATTATTATAGATAATCTCTATTTTTTGTTGAACATTTAAAACTTTGTAGTGTTTGGAACATTCAGTAGTGAAATCGTTTTTTGTAATTGTTCAAATTCCTTAAATACTTTTTATAGCATATAAAAAACTAAAATATTGTTAAAATTTAGGGGTAGGTCGCGGCACTTTCATACTACCTGCATTTAATTTGATGATGGCTTAATTTAGTACTTGTCGTATTGCAACCGTCGGCACTTGTTACTAGTGAGGGGCTTTAAATATTAGCTTTTGAAAATGGTGGAAACAATTATACTGACATAAATAAAATCACTAACTATCACAAGGCTAGTGGTAACCTCATATAACTTTTACTAGGTGGTAGACTCGATACTGAGTCGTCTAGGTAGGTACCACCGCAGTGCCAGATATCATCCCGTAAAACAGTAGTGTTATGCACTTTTGTGTTTCGGGATGAGGGCACTGTAGCTAGTGAAATACCGGGTATAGGAGACCAACATCTGTTGTCTCGGTGACGGGCGCAGTGCGGCATTGATTGAGGATAATAACTGTCTGTCAGTTGTTGGTCTCCTTTAATGCCGCATGGTCTGGCGTATCACTTACCATAAGGTGACCGTCCAGACCGTCATGTACACTTATAACATAAAAAAAGGCTTTACGAGATCATGAACTTGCTAATTGTTCAATACATAATAACAATGGCTTCATCTAGCCACACAGTGGATACAAATTATTTACAGGCTCCAGTAATTCTGAAGCCAGTTTGAATTGCAAATTAGCCTAGAGCTGAGTCTGTATTCAGTGCCGACAAAAACTGCGTTAATCAACTATAGACCTTCATGCACTGGTAAAAGGGTGACAAAACAATGCCATTATTCGCGTGTATCATGACGTCACAAAGCCTCTCATTAAATTGTAACGTATCATTCGGGTTATGACGTAACAACATTCTTTTGTGTCCTCGTAGTGTTGTGTATCACGCTCGATGGCTTTTTTGCACGGAACCAATTTTAATTGGCAATTGGCGTTTTTAAAAGTGTAACACTTCACATCATTCGATTCGTTGATTGAGAATATTTTATGTGATTTTGTAAATTGTTATTCTTTGGTGTGTGTGTGGTTACGTCAAATTAAAATACACAATAGTGTACTAGTAAGAACAGCTGTTTCCGCGGGTGCCGTAGAAGGTGACAGCAGAGAATGGGTACTGGCAGTGGCGTGTACAGAGATTATGAGTAGGGTATGCAAAGTGAGTGACACCAATCGCGAAAACAATAAATAATTTTCATTTTTGTCAAATTGAGTGCTGTTGCAGAGCACAGCAGGTTGCCTATATTTTTAAATCTGTAGAGGAAAATGGGCGAATAAGTGGGAATATGTTGTCAATTTTCCGGGTTAACTGGACGTGCAGGGTATGCACTGCTTATTTGTGTATATAGAGTGGAGTACCAGATCTTTAACCTGTTGCAGTCCACTGCTGAACATAGGTTTTCCCATTTTGCGCTTGATATCCCGGTCCTCTACATTTCTCATCCAGCCACCACCAGTGACCTTTCGCAAGTCCTCGGTCCATCGGGCCGGAGGGCGTCCAACGCTACGCTCTGCCGGCTCTCTTGATCTATTCTAACTCTTAGAAGATACTTTAATCTCTAGTAAATAGTCTTAAACGTGGAGATTATTGCATAACGTGAGAGCCCTAAGTCCAGTTGTGGACTATTATACGCTGTTAAAAGCTATGTTAAAATATCAGTTAAAATGACAAAAGAAAAGGCATGTCAAGATCGATTCCAAAACACATAATATTATATATTTCACTCTTAATCATTTAAAACAACCATCAAAACTGTAGCGACGTAGAATACCAAACAAGCCATCGATAATAACTCTGTAACGTCACTATCGCGCGTTTTATATTGTGCTGACTTCGTAAATGTGCTTAAGATGCCACCAGCGCGGAAATGTAAAGAAAATATATTGAAAACATCGCGGGATCTGCGGAACACGTAATTCGGATATGAAGTGAGGGATACGTCCCAGGAGCTCGATCCAGATTGTTAACAAGGAAAGCTTTCTGTACGAAGGGAAAATTTACACGGACCATTTGCGTAAGGGTTAATCAGCGATCGATTCGCTACGGGATACTGTTTTTGTGCGAGTCCTTTTTCTGTCGCAACAAAGATATTGCCAATAACAAACTGTTTGGGGATGCCGTTTGCGATTTTATCTGGAGGGAGTAAACGTGATGGCTTTTTGTGCTTATCGCAGTTGTTTATTTTTTAATTCTCTGTTCCGTTTTTCGACTTATACGCACTATATTTTAGTGCAATATGGGCTGGGGTTAATTTTGTTTAAAAACTATTTATCACGTATCATAGGAAGTCCGCAAATATTGATCATACCCATGGACGTAGATAGATTAAGTCATAGAATAAGTAAGGAAACATATATAAAAAAAAGTTAAAAGGTTTTAAATCCCACCAATGTAAGGACACTGATTTTGGCCTTCGTAGATTAATATTTTTAAGTATATTTTTATGGAAATTACAATTAGTATTAGGTCTAGTAAAATTAATTAAAGCATATAAAAAAGTTTGGTTTTCAAAATTATTTTCCGTGTATTAATATCTGTAAATAAACAGTGTAATAAATTCCACACCATCGGTCCTCGCTGGCCGCCATATTTGGTAACGACCCATAAAGCGCGGGTAACCAGAACTATATGTTTGTTTATGGTCTCATAACCGATGTAAACGAAACGTGTGAAATCCGGGTGTTACGGCCCTATGTAATTGGTAATATTGACTTAATTAATTATTTATGGTGGTTGTTTACTTTATTTGTATGATAAATCACATTTTAAGTATGCTACGGTGGGATTTAATAAAATGATTTGATTACACGACGTTTTTCTATCATTCAGTGAACGGTTATTTTCGTAAAAAAAAAATATTTTTCAAATGTGCTAAATTTAAGTATGATTGTAAGCCTTTTCATCAGATTTTGAATTTTGGCGAAATAGCCATATAATTGTAAGACCTAAGATTGTAGACTCTGCATAAAATGTCGTCAGTCTACCATTTCGTTCTGTGTTTAGTAATGGTTATAAAAAAAGTACCTTTAATAATAATTTATCCCTAGTTATAAACTTTCTTTACATTTTTTCATGCTTTTGGGTACTGAGAGCTATATTCACATTCATCAATACGACAAATAAGTAAATCTTAAAATGAAAGACCTTGCCTATACGGCACTAGGGCTAGGCTCAGAATTTCTTTATCCCCTATTTCTTGGGCCTAAATTAGGTCTTAGCTAATATTTCGTCCCCAATTGCTTTGATTTCAACATTCAGTGATCTGTCTACGACTCTGCGTCTGCGATCTAAGAATACGGTGAATCGACTTGACCTTACGTTGTCTTCGTGAATAGAAAATCGATATTCCCTACTTCGTCTGGCGTGTGGAGGTCACTGTTAGTGTTGCCACCCTTACTTTATAATAACATATTGTACATTATTTCAAGAATAAAGTACGCGATAATACTTTATTCTGCAGGATTTGATTTTAATTAAAGACACTAACTTAATACAAACTGCAAAATCCAATCATAAATAAAATTTTAAATAGAAAACAAAAGAAAAACACGTTGTACATTATTTAAATACTGTGTACTTTTTTTTCTCACCTATAATAACCAATGTACTTGAAATGCTAAAATAAAGGTGGCAACCTTATACTGTATCATATTGAGTGCGACCTTATAAAAAACAGAGGTAATTTATAAAGGACTCGACAGGTACACAACGTTATTGATCTGGAATGTACTAAAATTTACATCGGAGGAAACTGATGAAGTAAAAGAGATGTTTTCGTCAAATCTGCTAGTATTCGGCTGAAGGCAAAACAGCTAGTGAAATAAAATATTATGTCTAAGCTCTTAAAAGCTTATTAGCTTCTTAAAATATTTATTTTCCTACATGAAGAGGCGTTTCTTAAAGCCGATGGCCCACCTGAAGTGGTAATTGCCTCGCTTGTAATACTGATACCAGAAAAGAAAAACAGTTCTGTTACTTTACTAAAACGTTTCGTCACAGTATCGAAATAAAATATATAGAAAAGAAATCTATCAATTTAATCAATTCTTTTTGTCTTCTATTTTCTATTCATTTAAAAAAGAAAGAATGGAAAACATAAAAAGAATCCAAACATCTTATAGTTATCTAGTATATCCATACAATATTCAGATAATTATACTGAACCATTTAGTTTTACCTGTGTGCTAAAAGGTTATCGTAAGAGCGATTCGCGTTTATGTATTATTAATCAAATGCCAAAATGACAGAAACTCTACAAGTAATTAGATTAAAAACATTATTTCCTCCATTATTAACGAACCCCCAAATTGAGGTAAACAGTTTAGTAGCTCATTCAATCATTAAGTAAAATTCGCGTTGATATCTTGTTTGGCCCCAAATATAATGCAAATCGCGGAGATTGGTGTATCTCGCCAATTTTAGCTTATCAAGGGTTAACGAGGCGGGAGATCAGCGAGTAATTAAGAGAATGGCGTCGTTGTCTTAAAATAATAATTGAACATTTATCGTGTTAAAGTGGGCAGAGAAATAGCAAGTCTAGTAATTGGTAGTGCTAAAACATGATTTCGGCGTTTCATGAACCTAATCGATTCGTTCATATTTAGACTTTATCGTTCACACATTCAGGGTTCATTTTGTTTACATCGACTTGAAAACAAGAAGGTACATTTTGCCCCGACTTGGTACTAACTTTTGTTTTGTTTGCAAATAAGCGTGAATCTATTTTGACATTGTTAAGGTTGTGAGTAGCAGATGGATGTCTACTGCAAGGGATCGGTCCTCGGAAGTCATAAGAAGTGGCCGTTTAAGGCTGTAATGGTGAAGATGAGGAGGTGTGTATCATAGCATGACTATGGGATCATTGAGTCAAAGCGGGATTGGGAAACTGTAATGACTACTATTTAATGGTCTCCCGAAGAATGGTATTCGAGATAATGTTTTAGTTATCCATTTCACAACCGGCTGGTAACTATCAACGAAGAGTAGACTAACTTTTCTTGTGAAATCATTAATTGATCGCGGGTTCGTGCATTCAATTGATGATGCCATTGAGCCCTCAGAATTTTCAAAAGGAATTAATATATATTTTGAATATTTAAAATAAGCAACGCTACATTTGAGTAATTATTTTAGTCCAAGCGGCGGGTGATCCAAAGGCTGATTTACTGTAACATTTTGTGTTTGTTAATTTAGGAGTTATAAAGTGTCTTAATCGTCCATTCCCGGTTGTTCATTAGGCCATGATGGCAATTAATCATCACTCGTTGGGTTAATTGCAAATTTGTCGGCCCCACGCTTAGGATTCTTTAGGGAGCGCGTGATGTATGGGGGCATATTACTTATTTGTTTAATCTTTGGAAGACAGCGGTGGTAGTTAATTTTAAGGGTGTCCCCTTATGTTCTGTTTACATGTAGTCAAAGTGTTTAAGTGAAAGTGTGTTGTTCATAAACGGCTTGTGGTTAAACCTTTTTTCAGTAGTAAACACTTGGAAATAACTTACTACCGTTTGCGATCAAAGGTTGGATGCTGTATGAAAAAATATGGTAAAGTAGGGCTTCCTTGAGCAGTCAAAGGTTTACTACACCTGTGCGGTTTCACCTCAATTTATGGAGCATCTGCTTGCGCGTCATCTGTGTCCATCTGCGTACTCTATGCAAGACTTGAAAGTAGTTTTGGGAAGCGCTATAGCTTTGGCCAGGTGCTGTAGTATGCTTACGAAACAACGGATACTCACATACTTGTAACTTATTTTTGTAAATGCTACAAAATTATACATAGTAACACCCTGATTATTATCAACAATTTTATACTGCCCGGTGATCGAACCCATAGCTTAAGAACCCTTGGTGTAGTAGCCGACGTCCCAGTTATTATATAACATAGATCGTGAAGATTAAAATTGAAACTATAAAATCAAAATGGAGTGATCACTGTCAGTTAAACAAAGTAAATAAGTAATATATTATTGTTTAAATGTCTCACAAAAGCAATCTCCCAGTGGATATTGAACAAGTTTTTATTATTTTAGGTCTCACGAAAAATACGACAGGCCTTTCTCACCCCATTTGGTGATCAATCACAACACTGGCAATCATTCTTAAACCTTATCGCCCAAGTCCCCGCGCTTAGCATTGTCCTTATCTCGCTTTGTTAAGGCTTCAACCATTTTGGGTCCATTTTTATTTGGCACTCATTAAAGCAAACGATTTTTAATAATATCTTATGCCTCGTTACCACGAACAATTTGGAATTCTATTTTGTTTTTTCTGCTATTGAAGTCAGTTTCCGCTTTATTTATTTAACCTCTAATCTCAATTTATTCTCATTCTATTCAATGGTATATTTTACTCTGGAATCACAGAGTGTAGATTCAAATCCCGTCACGTACCAATGTGTTTTCGAATTTTCAAAAATATTTGTACGTTTATCCAACGTTCTTACGATAAAGGATAGTATCGTGAGGAAACCTACGCACGGCTACGAAGAAATTCAAAGGTTGTACCCTTTACAGTTAAGCTCGTGCCCCTCGGTCGGGTGGGTAGAGTAAAATGCATACCGACAAATCATTTTACATTTAATTCATAAATCTCATATCATCATCATCATCAGCTCATTATACGTCCCCACCGAGGGGCACGAGACTACCCGTATAGGGTGATTAGGCCTTAGTCGTCCACGCGGGCCCAGTGCGGATTGGACGAATTCACGCACAATCTTTGAATCTCTTCACAGACGTGCGTGAAGGTTTCCTCACGATGCTTCCCTTCACCGTAAGAGCGTCGGATAACGTACATATAATTTCGAAAATTCGAAAACACATTGGTACGTGGCGGGATTTGAAACACAGTCCTCCCGGTAGGAGGGCAACAGTCTACACCATTGCGCCACCGACGATCTTAAATCTCATATAACAGCTGTTAAATGGTGATGAAAATCGAAATTCGTTTTAGGCAGGCTAAACCAAATCAATGCAATGCGGTGACTCAGCAAAAAAAGTGTCTTCAAATCCGATCGACTCATTAGTACACGAATTCGCAGGCGCCGTGCGGTCGCATCTAATTCCAGGCCTTGGCTAAAAAACCTGGATCTAAGTGCTACGATTCGTTGATTCCATTTCTACGGATCAATCAATGCCCTAGTCTATGTTTTATTGCCACTGGTAATGAATACGTATTGTATTTAACTATTTCTGTTTTCAATTGGCTTATAAAATAATAATTTGGCTCTCTGAACTTCATACTGGTCATAATTCAAGGAAGTTCTAAATACTCGGTACTGTTTTATCATCAATTTATTTAATACTAGCGACCAGCCCCTGCTTCGCACGGGTGCAATAGTGATATTCGTAATAGGCATGCTCCCGCCTCGTACCGCAATTTTTAAATCTGTAATATCTTTGTAAATATTCATTTGAATCATATGCCGTAAAGGGCAATATACATCTATATTTAGTAAAGAATTTCTTTAAGATATTTCATAAGGATGAATGATTTATTGGTTAAAATTGCTTCGGAAATTAGTCATTATTTGTTAAAGACAGTAATTGATAAAAACAACAATCAACTAAATATAAACAATTAGTAATGAAAGAAAGAAACAAAGAAAAAAATCTTTATTCAAATAAATCTGTTACAGATACTTTTGAATCGTCAATTGTTGTTATTATCATATTTTTTGTGACTCTACCACCGGTTCGGAATAAGTAGGATCTTCGAGAAGAGCCGGCAAGAAACTTTAATAAACATAAATTCTTTGTGAAATATTGACAAGTTACTATTTACGTCACATAACATATTCTAAAGTTTTAAATTCGACGCACATCATGATCAGCTCATTAAATGTCCCTACCGAGGGGCACGAGCCTACCCGTATAGGGTGATTAGGCCTTAGTCGTCCACGCGGGCCCAGTGCGGATTGGACGACTTCACACACAACCTTCGAATCTCTTCGCAGGCGTGCATGAAGGTTTCCTCACGATGTTCCTTCACCGTAAGAGCGTCGGATAACGTACATATATATTACGAAAATTCGAAAATACATTGGTACGTGTCGGGATTTGAACCTCAGCCCTCCCGGTAGGAAGGCGACAGTCCGACGCACATTGGAGATAAATTGGAGAAAAGACAAGCGTAACTACCCGCTATTCAATTCTCCAACGCAATCAATGACATGAACATAATATAATCTGTCATAAGCGATTGTTATCCTTTAAACAGAAAGCGACACATTAATCTTAGGTAAGTAGTGCAGTGAGCAGTAAGACTGAGATAATGCGAGCAAACATGTAATCATCTTTTGTGTTAACCATAAAGCTGTTGTGAGTATTATGTTTCTTTTAATTAACTTGTTGTTTCAATCATCATCATCATCATCAGCTCATTAAACGTCCCCACCGAGGGGCACGAGCCTACCCGTATAGGGTGATTAGGCCTTAGTCGTCCACGCGGGCCCAGTGCGGATTGGACGACTTCACACACAACCTTCGAATCTCTTCGCAGGCGTGCATGAAGGTTTCCTCACGATGTTTTCCTTCACCGTAAGAGCGTCGGATAACGTACATATATTTTCGAAAATTCGAAAATACATTGGTACGTGTCGGGATTTGAACCTCAGCCCTCCCGGTAGGAAGGCGACAGTCCACACCACTGAGCCACCGACGCTCAATATAACGATAAAAAGAGTCGAATAATGGGAAAACCTGACGCCCTGAATGGATTTTGTATGGTATTGAATAATTTATTTTGTAATTGGTAATGGTATCAGTAAATAATATATTAATTTTCAATAACATTTCAACATCTTCAACATGACATGCGATTTGGAAAATTTTATCGCAAACATTTATTTCAGCTTAATTTAATATACACACACTAAAAATTTCCTAACATCTTTGAGTAAATGGAAAAGTATATTTTTTAACTGCATAATAATATCCAATCCTTTAAACGAGAATGTTACCTCTGCTGTTTTTAAATAAAAAAGAGCGGGTAAAAAACAACATGGCGGCGGGATACCAAAGGAGGAGGGGGCAAAGGGTGGTGATGCCTCTGACAGCCGCTGTCAACGGCATCACCACCCTGAACCTGCTATTGCGTATACGAGGGATGTAGCTACATGTGGATCGTGGTTAGACAAGCGAATAGGGTTGTTTCCTGTAGGTAAAAAAAAACATGTGAAAACTTTTGTAATGGCATTTTAAATACTAGTGATGTAATATTTTATCCTGTTCGTAATTTCATTTACCATCGCTTGATTAACTAAAATATGAAAGTTTCACTAAAAGCTTGAAAGTCGCTGGTGGAGGATGAGGAAAACGGAGGACCGGGTATTTGGCGCTGTACCTTAATCCCGCAATGAACTGTAACAAGTTGGAGAGAGAGAGACTTAAAGTTTAGCTTTATGTAGCGTAGTGGCTAGTTCGGTAGACGGTCGCATAAGTTGTGCAACTATAGAAATGGTCATTATGGGATGGGTGACCATAATATATTCACTCAAAATCCATCTTTCTTCAGAAGGCACGTCAAGCTATTGGAAGTACTACTGAAAGCTCATTTCTTGATATAATAGTCGTAAACGCTCACAAAACGTGGTTAATAATCAGCAGCAGCCCTACCCATACAGGGTAGGCCTTAGTCGTCCACGCGGGCCCAGTGCAGATTGGCCGACTTCACGCTCAACCTTTTCGTAGGCGTGCGCAGATTTCCTCACGATGTTTTCCTTCACCGTAAGAGCGTCCGATATAGTAAATATAATTTCCGAAAAGACATTGGTACGTGACGGATCTGCGCCACACCAATGAGTCATCGACGCTTAAAACGTGGTTTAAAGATATGCTTTGCTGGAAAACCTGTGTCCTGCAGTGGACTATTATAACAATACTGTTTTAAGAGATTGTGGTTACCCCCCAAATTTCCCTTTCTAGCTAAAACGTAATAAATGCTTCAGCTGACGGTGTGTGATGTATGTATGAATATGTATGGCGCGATGTTCACGGAATACAAAGTGTATGTTTACAAACATTCGTATTTTGCGCTTGAGTAGAACATTAAAGATTCACGATGTTATTGTTTTTGGCTACTGTTTAGTTAGATATTAAAACAGGTAAATACTAAAAGGCGTTGTTTGAAATAACTTCAGCGGACTATATATTAAGAGCTCGCAGTTAAAAGTATGCCTTTGCTCACTGTTCCGATATTATACTTTGTTTTCGATTTAATGTGCATTCAAATAGGTTTTGTTGAAGTATGTTCATACTAAGAGATAAATTTATGTTTAATAAAGCTATGAAAGACATAAAAAAATAATTGAATTGTAAAAACCTGTTGATTAAAATAAATATTTAATCTTTGTACACACAAATTATACATAATATATTCTCATCCCCGCTTAAAAATCTGAGGCATTTGTTTGCTAAATAACGGTACCGTATAAAGGATAATCATTAGCAAACATTGCTTGTACTTCGGCAACGTAATAAATATCATCATTAAAATAAACATGCCCATTCTCTGGGCAGTGAGCACAGAATAACAGTCAGTAATTTTTGGTTTGTTATTTTTCCTTTTCCCCATTGAAACGTTTATATACACGTACCTTACTTTATATTATACTAGACGCGTGTCAGTAATTGGTGGGTTTACATAGCGCTTACAAAAATATTTATATGCGAACGTGGAAATGCTACGAGGCACGTATACGTTTAAAACATTATTAGTATTCTCGTAGCACTCGGCGGTTGCCGTAGCGTATGCTACAAGCGCTACGAATGTCGAGCGTCCTTGTGGAGGTTAAAATTTTTTGATTTTTATTTTCACTTACGCTCCTCGTCTTTTTGTTATCTGTCAGACATAGTGAAGAGGGTTTTTACGGATGGATGGAGGGTTTTTTGGATTTTTACATAATTGAAACGTATGTGTATTCTGATTGTTTTTAACTTTATCCTATCATTTGCCATTATTTAATGGTTTTAAAAAGAGATTTACTGATGTTTAAGTCGAAGGGTCATAAGATCACATCAGTACCTGAAGTATTTTTAGATGGTGCACCACTTTAACAAGTTGCGCGGTTCAAGTATCTGGGTCACTGGGTAACGGAGGATCTCTCTGACGATGAAGATATCGAAAGAGAGAGGACGGTGTTGGCGGTTAGATGTAACATGCTGGCTCGCAGGTTTGCGCGTTGTACGGAACCCGTGAAGGTGGTACTTTTTAAGGCTTTCTGCCAGTCATTTTATACGTGCAGCCTGTGGGTCAACTTTACGCAGCTGACCATCAACGCTCTTCGCGTTCAATAAAATAACGCGTTTAGAGTTTTGTTGGGGCTGCCACGGTACAGTGCATCAGGCATGTTCGCTGAGGCCCGTACTGATGACTTTCATGCCATCATTCGAAAGAGAGCAGCCTTGATGATAAGCCGTGTTCGTGGGAGCTCGAATAGCATTTTGCGTATACTGGCTGAGCGGATGGACTGTCCATTCTTAAAGCATTGGGTTCGGCTGCACATTAGTTGATCTGTTTTATGTTCTTTTTATTGTTTTTATTTTTTTATTTAATTGATCAACTTTGCTATTTTATTTTGTGTGTATTATTATTGATTGCAATTGTATTTAATTTTTTAAATTATTGAATTAGTTTATTTTATTTTTGAAATTAATGTTATTTCAGTATTTATAATTATGTATTTTTTATATATAGAATGTTTCTTTTAATGTTTGCATTTTATGGACTATGTTGTCTGAAAATAAACAATTTGATTTGATTTAAGTAAGTTTAAATACATTTTATATAAAAAATATAGTGTACACATAATCAATTTAAGGTTTTAAAGATGGCTTATCATTTAACAAGTTTCACAAATTAGTAACACGATTAGGGTTAGATATTACTATTAAATTCAGTAAATTAGTAAATCCAAAACCAAGTACTAATTGTTTTCATAAAAGTAGCATCCTATTTCATGATTTAATTGTGTTTTTTGCAGAGTTTTAATGGCCGTAAAAACATTTTACACTTGCTCATCACTAGCGTTGCATTAGATTTTGTTTGAGTGGCAGTTACGGCGCTGGTATAATAATCCAGTTTAACTACTGCGGGCTACGCGCGTCGTAGCGTCTACGAGGGGCTACGAGCCAGCAATAGTTGGCCTTTGTCATTTGTAGGGTGGTATGCTACGTCGTAGTGGTTGTTTCTTTTGATCTGCTTTTCAATTGCAGACTTGATCTCTCAAAAGCTTACATTATAGTGCTAGATTGCTTTTGTAATGGCAACAGCTAGAAACGTACATCACGTCATTTTCCTTAATATTTGGTTGGTATGAAGTTTCACTTAATTTTTCAAGACGTATGTATGGTATATAATTTTGGGTACGTGTTTATCTATACTACAGACCGCGACAGCCCTTAGCTGGACTAAAGGCTTTTCCATGGTGAATTTCTGTCATCGACACGCTTGGTGGATAGATTGGGGAAAGCAGTACATACCTGTAAGGTGTTAGATTGAATCAGAAAACACTAATACCTGCTCTCTGCTGAATGTTTTATCCCTTGAGCTGTTACATACACATGGAAAGAGTGGTGGTTGTGATGATTGTATTCTCATTACCACCAACACTTCAGTAGTAAACTGAGTGTTTTTAAACATTTTTTGTATGAAAAAGTAAGAAATATTTCTCTATGTACCTCTTTTTTTTTGAAAGAAAGAAAGAAGAAACAAAAGAAACTTTATTCAAATAAATCTGTTACAGATACTTTGAATCGTCAATTGTTATAATTATAAATTTTTTTATGACTCCACCACCTGTCCGGAATAAGTAGGACCTTCGAGAAGAGCCTGTCAGAAACTCCATTGTCACTCTTTTAAACTTTTTAATTATATTAAAACACGATAAAGCAATTCAGATGTAGAGCCCGATAAGTCTGTTACTTATAACATAGTGCTTTACTTGACTCCACAATGCCGCCAGCTGTTTGCCGAGCAGTTTGTTATTTTTGCCACTATACGTAATTACATAAACGCTAAGCCACGCTCCGACACAGACACAATTAAACGACTGTCGCAGGCTCGTTAGCGCCCTTGTTGTGCTGCTTTATTGTTGTGGGTTTGGTCGCTTTGCTTGTAAATTGGATAGTTGCTAGATGCTATTGTGAGTTATGTTACATCTTCTTCATCAAACCATAGCGCGACGGTGGCTCAATAGTGTGGACTGTTGCCCTCCTACCGGGAGGACTGAGGTTCAAATCCCGCCACGTACCAATGTGTTTTCGAATTTTCAAAATTATATGTACGTTAATCCGACGCTCTTACGGTGAAGGAAAACATCGCGAGAAAACCTGCGCACTCCTACGAAGAAATTCAAAGTATGTGCGTGAAGTCGGATAACCCGCACTGGGCCGGCGTGGACGACTAAGGCATAAACACCCTTTACGGGTAGGCTCGTGCCCCTCGGTGGGGACGTTAAATGATGATGATGATCTACTTCATCATCAGCTTACAATGTTCCACTCTAGGGTAGGCAGGCCTTTTCGTATAGATCAGTTATGAGAAGGGCCGCAACCCACCACGTCGGCACAGATTCTCTCATCAACCTATCGCAGTCCACTGCTGGACATAGGTCTCCCCTATTTTGCGCCAGATATCCCCGTCTTCCGCTTCCGCCATCCAGCGGCTTGGATTAGTGTTAATAGATTCCATCCTAAGATTATAGCCGCCCCAATTTTTTTAATCATCTATAGGCAGAAATTTGACCGCATTCTCACCTGATGGTAAGTGATGATACGGCCTAGGATGGATCATGCCGGCCTAGAAATGCCTATTCCCTCCAGGCCAGGAGGCCGGCCAGGTTGTAATGATCGGGGAACCGATAAGGAGGCAAAGACTTCCATTCCTTTGCGGTGCGCATTAGGAACGAGCCACCATAGCGCGCTGTGCGGATAAATGGAATGTCAACCACGTAAGGATGGAACGCTCGCCTGCGTCTTGTATCCCGATGGTGAAAAGGGGCCGGTGGAATTGCTAATTAATTTGGGAAAGTTACCTCCAATGCTGGACCTTCGACATAAAATCTTATTACTTATTACTTTTAAGATTACTTGACAGTCAGCAGTAAAACAGACATCAAACATTTTTTAGATAAACGAACCTTGAATTGGACACCTAAATAATGGCAAAATCTTAATATCTCCGCTAATGGAGTGCGGCTAGCCACAAAAAGACGTAAAAGTCCAACAGGTGGTTCAAACTTAGCATAATGGCACTCCAGGCGGTCCGAATAGTTTTATTCCTAGTACGTGCACAGGAATAGCCGGTGATTCGTTTATATGTGCTGGTTTACTAAATGCTGTATAAACTGTGTAATATAGTAAAGGTTATCAATGTTCAATATATATGTCACTTTATTCGAAGATTTCGATTATGGAACTATCAAACTGTTTTTTTGTATAAATTATTAAGAAATAAGATTAATTGTTCGGGATTGTTACAAAAGGTAGGCTTTACCACGGATACCAATTACTCTATTCGTCCCTCTCAGACGCCGAACACAACTTGGCTTTAACTCACCTCTTTGCCAAATGGGTAGATTATACAATGAATGTCATCACATCATCGCATCACTGATATTCATTACGACTCAATGCAGTTGTTCCGAAAAAATATTATTAGTAGTTTTAAGTAGCACATTTAGGAAACTTAACATTAAGATCATATGGTGCATTGCAATTTAATATTCTTAATGTAAGACTAATGTTATGTTGTTGGTGAACCTAATAAATAAATGACGCTCTTTCGCTCGCTTGTATTCTAAATTCAAGTGAATTCCAGTGTGCGAGTATTCTAGATACGAGTAGCATACGTTCAAAGCATCAATCCTCCTAATTTACTTAACATTACGACACTATTCAACTGTAAAGGTCTTCCGGTAAAAAAATAATGTTAATGTTTTTAAATGATAATTATAGAGCCAATGATATTCTGTATAAATGAAGGTAGATACACGCCATCCGTGCCTCAAAAACGAATCGCCGAATCTCTTTTGTTTAGGTAAATGTGTTCGAAATTCGAAATATGTGTATGTGTGCTGTCACTGCATTCGGAACACATTTTTAAAATTAAATAAAACAGAACGAATGTGTGTCAACTTATATCATTTATACACAATTATGTTTCATTTATCAAATTAATATTAACTATACACAATTAGAATTTTACTACCCATTTGGTGTATTGGTTAAGACGTCGGCTACTACACCAAGGGTTCTGGTTCGATCCCCAGTTAATACAAACATTTGTGTGCATGAACATGTCTGTTTGTATTGGTCTGGGTGTTTCTATGCATAATATATACGGATTTACAAAAAAAGGTATATAAGTATGTTTATCCGTTGTTTAGTACCCGTATTATAGGCTTATGCTTAGTTTGAGGCTAGATGGCGCTGTGTGAATGTCAGTGGATATTTATTATTATTATTGAATACGATCTTATTAGCGCATTTTGAATTATCAGAATTGGAGACCCGGTGCACGGCCGTTGGCCCCGTGAGGCATTAAACTTGCAGCGAGCCCATCTCACGTACAATTAACACTTCTGCATGCAAACTCACTGCAACTTCTTAATGCGGTCGCTAAGTCTTTATGATACAGGTGTGGTCGCGTCAGTTGGCGTATAAGTTTGTGTTGGTGTTTATAAAGTATTAGTTTTATTTTAATGTTGGACTCTTAATATTATGTCCTTTACAGTTTATTTATGTGGTTAAATTAATGAATGTTTATTTGGGTGAACACTTGCTTACTATTAAGATCTGTTTATAGATATACGTGTGACTTTACTCTTACGAATATGTTGATATTTTACCTAGTTTTTTTGTGTTTAGTGACATTTTTTTGTGTTAAACAAGTTTTTCTGTTTGGAATCTTTTTAAAGTTTGAAGTGATTTTAACTTTATATTTAAAACTCAGGTCCCATGAAAAAATATAAACAAAAAATTAGAACTCTTTTATAATCGACTGCTTGATATAAGCACATCCCATCACCTATTTTTTTAAAAAGATTTTTGTTTCATAAATTCAAAAAAGGTTAGACTTTGCGAAAATTTGTTTTTGTTATTTTCTGCCAGTTATAAAATAATAAAAAAAATTATATTCATGGTTCCCTCTTAACAGCACCATGTATTGTTTTTATTATTTTTTATCAAGATCATTATATCATGAAATAAAAAGATGATGTTTGCGAAAATCCGTTTTCTAAACTTTTAAACAAACCAGTCTCAGGAACTCTTTTCACATTTCCTTCTTAATATCACCATGTATTATTATATATATCATATCATTAATTAGAATTGAGTACTCACCCGTTCAATTTCAAGCACACTGCTCCTTAGACGCTCCGTTAAACGAAATTCCACGTTCCACCCCATGTCATTGCCAGGTCCGGTTTAATTAAAACAAATACAATATTGCCAGCTCCGATCCAACGTCAGACAGGTCGAGTTTCATAAAGGAATTGTGATTAGTTCCGCGCCACGTTGATCAAAGGCAGCGAGCGAATTAAAAAACCTTCTTCTGCAGTGGCATATTATTTTCGCTCTTTAAATCTTGTCCTCCAAAAGCATAAAAAGTGTGTCATTTGGTTGCCGGCTCAATTTGTTACTGTAATCAATCACCTATTTGTTATTTTATCTTTTGTACAACAAAAGGTTTGATCTTTCCTTTATTGGCTTGTTTATTGATCAGAACGTTTGTGTTGCTTCTTTGGTATAGAATTTGTGATTTGAAATGAAAGTTTATACTGCCTTAACTAGATTAAAAAGGGATCATTATCAGCTCATTAAATGTCCCCACCGATGGGCACGAGCCTACACGTATAGGGTGATTAGGGCTTAGTCGTCCACGCGGGCCCAGTGCGGGTTGGACGACTTCACGCACAACCTATTAATCTCTTTGCAGATGTGCGCAGGTTTCCTCACGATTTTCTTCACCGTAAAAGCGTCGGATAACGTACATATAATTTCGGAAATTCGAAAACACATTGGTACGTCGCGGGATTTGAACCTCTAACCATGGTAATAACATAGCAATTATGTTATCGTTCCATAGCGATGTTATTTGATTGATCAATCGAGCAAACTTTTTCGATCTGTCATAACACAAATCTTCAGACACATACATTATTATTATTATTTATTGGATTACAATATATACAAACACTATAACACCGTTGTGTTAGATCAGTGGTTCCCAAACTTATTTTGTCTACTGCCCACTTTGAGAATAAATATTTTTTTAGCGCCCCCATTTTTTCACCTATTTAAAAACCACTATAACTACAAATTGAATTAATTAATTATTGAATTAATCATTTTCTTTCTGGGTCTCTTACCACCCCCCTTGAGACCTGCAGCGCGCACAAGGGGGCGTTATCGCCCACTTTGGGAAAGACTGTGTTAGATGATCAACTAACGTACGCAGACAACAACCATTTTTGGAATTAAAAAATAAATGATTTGATAGGTGTAAGTATAAGTGTAAGACACTCCGCTGTTGCATAAATGTTTACGATTAGAATGGGATAAACTCATGGCAATGGAGTAACTTCACGAGATTAGCTTATAAAGAACAAAATACAAATTGCGTTTTTCTCAGAACTTGTAACATTCATATCTGGTAATTTACAGCTACCGTTAAATTCTGATATATGGGGTGAAGTTCCGAGTACTTTTAATGTGTTTTAAGATGGGCGTCTTAAAGGGAACTGTTCAAGTATGTTAAGGTCACGTGGGGGCCTTTTGGCACTCGGTTGTCGGCACCTCAGCATAAATAGAAAAAAATATTTTCAACAAAATAAACATCCCTTATGGCTTTGTTATGCGAAAAGGCCTGTGCTCTACAGTGGGCCTTTATACGCTGATGATGATCATCATCATCATGATTAGTATTAGATAATGATCAGGCTGATAATGATTATGGAGAAATAGACACCTAGGAATATCTTTTTCTGAAAGAACAATTAAGCTGTTTGCAAGTATCATATAAGACGTCGATCTTTGCTACAAAATTTTTGTCAAATTTTTAATAATGACGACTGGATATGTTTACAAAAAATAAAATTAAAAAAAATAATTATATTTTTTGGTACACATGAAGTAGGTATACAAATCTATTGAGACCTATCCAAGCGTCGAACTGTTACTTTCCGATGTGGAGGGTGCATGTTGGAATTCCACCACGTATCAACGTATATTCGATTTTTTGATTCTTTGAATTTATATACATATACGTTTGCCGACGCTAGGTAGGTAGGTAGGATGGAGCCCCTCGGTGGAGACGTTTATGTGCTGATGATGACAATCCACATTATGTAGAGGCTATGAAGTAGGTTGGTTAGATATATAAATCTATCTATACCTATTCGGTAAAAAGCATAAGAATCAAAGTCACATCAGCCTATTGAAACCTATTGAGCCTATAGCAAATGTCAGATGGCAAATACCAGGAATTTTCCACCTGAAACATTACATACAAATCTCACTACACGGCCTTCTCTTTATCGATTCGCAAATAAGGCGCACGCACTCAAAGAATATCTATCTGGGGAATATTAAATCAGGCTTACAATTAATAGGCGCCACCTATGAGCGGGAATCTGTTGGGCGAAGCAACAGTGCGGGGGTTGGGGGGCGTCGTCATGGCAACCGTCGACCCGTGTCAGGGTTGTTGGATTCGGGATGCCGATGGCACGTTTATTTTGCTTAAGAAGCTTTATTTTATTGTCTTATTTTGTTTGTCGGTGACTCATTGGTGGGGTGTGTGCCTTCCGATCTGGAGGGTGCAAGTTCAAATTCTGCCGCGTGACAATGTCTTTCGGAATTTGCTAAATGATATGTACGTTTATTCGACGCTCTTATGGTTAAGGAAAACATCGTGAGGAAACCTGCGCACGCCTACCAAGTAATTCAAAGGTTGTGCGTGAAGATGGCCGATCCGAACGTGGCCTGCGTGGACGACTAAGGCCTAATACATCCTTTAAGGATAGACTCGTGCTCGTGCCCCTCGGTGGAGACATATAATGAGCTGATGATGATGAAGTTTGATAGTCATTTATTAACATTAGAGTGCTCGCGCGGGTGATCTATTATAAACAATGTGCTGAGTGTAATAAGCATTGTTCATTATATTTAACTTGGTTGATTTGCTATTTATATATAAAGATTCAAGTAAATTTATGATTCGCTCAGTTGTTTTTTCAATAGAGTTCAATATGTTAATTTTGTGTATTTTAAAATAATGTATAATTATTAAAATTACATTTTGGACTGAATTGCCTTAAATATAATATGAATAATGTGAAAAAAATTCAAATCAGTAAGTTATGATTGAAGTACATCGCCGATATAATTCCGCAGTCAGAGACAATTTAAAGAAAAATGTTAGTGCATTTCTTTTGTAAAATTGTATGCTATTAATGTTGTGAGATAATCGCTGCCTCGTGCAGGTGTGCTTTTGTCCACCTTTAAGTTACAACAAATGTTGTTATTATTTACCCATAAGACTATTCTTAGCTAACTGAAAAAGAACATAATTTAAGTTATAGAATTATTATCCCCTTGTATGCCGTAGGGGATATTTTATAAATTTTGAGTGACCTAAGTCAACGGCGTATCATGTCAAATAGCTAACGAAGCTGTGGCGTCCAGCTCACACGCTCTGGACCAGCGTGATGAGTCACGATTCGAAATTCCACAATGTAGTTGGAGGCTTTAGTCCAGCCTACATTGCACGGCTATAATATTATTTGTAAGACTATTCAGTCATAGACATAGTACTTTCTACATGGTTTTACAATAAATTCCCACATGCAAAAAAAAATTAATAATTAATAGGATCTTAAATTCCTAACATAAGAGAAGTATTTTGAATATAGTTGCTGCTGAATTTCTTGCTGCATTCTCCTCAATCCAAAACTACACTCCGAATTTACACAGACGACATACGAACTTACAGAAAGATTTCACTTGATACTCATAAGTGTTCTGTGTGGGCCTAAACTGAATATTTTTTAAATTGTTTTTTTATGCCACGATTATTAACAATAACAAAAGCTTTTCACATTAACTAAAGCATAGTGCCATCCCTATCAGCTGTAGGTAGCTCAATTTTTGCCCCAGTTAGAGAGGGCGATTGGAAGGGCCTCGAATAACTTAGTTGACCCTTTTATGCGTGTGCCTGCTGATGTATGCGACTCAATTTACCCCACCTTTGATTGGAACACACGGGAATCTGTGGGAACTTGACTAAGTGATTCTCAAGATTAGACCTTAATTAATTTAAAGACGAGGGCACAACAGCTATAGTTGCGTATACGCTACTATCGTGTATTATTAATCATAACATATTATAAAGGCGTAAGTTTGTGAGTTATTTCTTCATGTCTAATAGGCAGAATAAATTTTAATGAATCTTAATAACAATACGTGACATATAAGAATAAAAAAGGGTAAAGGTAGACGGGTGAAACCGCTGCATACTGCTAGTTTTCATAATAGACTTCTTTGATAGCACGCCACGTAAAAACATTTTATTTACCTGCTGCCAAACCAGTCAGACTGAGACTATGTATACTATGGTTACTATGACGAGATCTCCACGTTTACCCCATATGCTACCATTATTTGATCATATTGCCGTGTACGATATAAAATGTATGTAAGGGGAAGCAAGTAAAATTTGAAGAACTTTGAGCTTTTTTACTAAACAAAGCCGCATGTCACTTTTCCCTAAATGCACGCTTCAGCGTAGGTTTTTAAACATTTAAATTGTGAAAAGATCATGAAACATTTATTCACGTTTAACTCATGTCTTAAATTAAATTGTAGGTGTTTCCCCATCTAAGACGTTGATGGATAATGTGGCTTACAATATGACGTATATGGTTTGTCACTTGATAGATTACAGAGATCTGGAACATAAATTTTGTGCTTTGTGTGACATTTATAACTTTCATATTGTTTTTCGTGTATGTGCTAACTGTGCTCTTTTACCTACCACCAGTGTACCCTTTCTAAAAAAGGGTACAACACTATTGACGAATATTTATGTGATAAAAATCCGTGGTCTTAAACTGCTCAGCTATTTCAGTGTTTATAATATATATTTACATTTATTATTTAAAAAAGGCTGCACTGTTGTGTATTCTTAGGTGTTTCTTTCTCAACAGGCCAAACTTTTTTCAAGCATCATAATTCATATTTTTAATTAAGTATTTTAAATGTATTGTTTATTGTATTTTTGACGTTCATAAGTGAAAAACTAACATCGATAATCATGTACAAATTGATTAACCGCAGAGACCAATTGAATTCGAACGATTTAATTAAGTTGGTAACCCGATTAAATATAAAATATTGCCGATTGATATGCGAATTCACTACATTCCGGGCTCTCGGTCGAATGGATGCTGGCGTGGGCTTTTTAATTGCGACCTAATGCACCGAACTATGGCTCTATTTAGGTAAATAATTGACATTCTATGCGGCGTGTTGGCTACGTTGCTCTGTTGTCCCCAAGTAATGGGATTGATCCGAACACAGGAACATTTTAATTGTTTGTTGTGTATCTGGGAATTATGTTTTACTGTGTGATCATCCGCACTGGGCCCGCGTGGACGACTAAGGCCTAATCACCCTATACGGGTAGGCTCGCGCCCCTCGGTGGGGACGTTTAATGAGCTGATGATGTGTGATCATAGTAGAAATATAACATTTTAGAAACGCACAATAACAACTGTATTAAGATTTTTAAATACCTAAACTTAGTTACAATATAAATTTAAATGTATGATTTTATTAATTTAAATATTATGTGCCTTGTGTACGATCAAAATACTTAACACTATGGTTGTGAAACTAAAATGAAGTATTATTTTATAAATGTTGTCATAAAATAATACTTCACGATGTGCCTTGTTATGCAACTAGACAAAAAGGCAATAGCCGTCGGTGTAAATTAAAAATGATTAATATTTATTTCCAAAGTCATCATCAGCTCATTATAACGTCCCCACCGAGGGGCACGAGCCTACCCGTATAGGGTGTATAGGCCTTAGTCGTCCACGCGGGCCCAGAGTAGATTAGCCGTACAACCTTTCTCTTCGCAGGCGTGCACAGGTTTCCTCAAAATATTTTCCTTCACCATAAAAAATTGAAAAATTGCAAATCAAAAAAAAACACCTTTAAGTGTTGTCCCTCAGTCTTCACATACTAAAATACAGATCTTGGAAATATTTTTTATGTACCATCTCCTTTTATTGAAGATTTTAAGTAGAAAAAGCTTTGGAAAGCTTTTTTACAAAATACCAGGCCACAAGTTGGTAATTATAAAACGTTACGAGGTTGCATTGTGGTCCCTCAATTCAAATATTACGAAAATCGTATTTTACCAATGTACCTTAAAAGTCCAATGAAACTTCTCATGAGCTGTCAAAACTTTTTCACGCAGTCCGAACAACTTCGACATACCCCTTTGTACTAGTATAAATTACATTATTTGTGTAATTATTATATTACTCAGTACCCTAATGTAACATCCATCGCCTCATTAAAAAGAGCGCCATTAAATATAAAGCGCGCAACGGTGCGTCCATACATGAAACCACGGCACGTGGTGGTGAGCCATTCATGTCGCCCGTTCCCGGGGCCCGAGCTACCCCCCTTCTCCCCACTCCAAACCCCCACCCTACGCCTACGTTCCAATTCACGTGGAGTTTCGAGATGCTGTATGTACTTTCGTTGCTAACGAAGAAAGGGAATTAAAAAGTATTAGAGCTATTTGGGCGCGCGGCCATTTTGATGTTTGAAGTTTATTACAATGTGATGTGAAAACTGTTACATTGAAATAAGGTTTTCGATTAAAAATGGGTCAATTATATTTTATAGTATAAGGATTTTGTGAAAATTATCTTCAAACGATGCAAATTTGGAGTTCAAAGGAAAATCAACGTTTTTTATTAGAAGTGAACAGGACGGTCAGGACACACCTGATAGTAAGTGATACCCCTGAACATAAGAGAGTGGCATTAAAAGAGACCAACAACTGATAAACTGTTATTACTCTCGATTCAAGCCGCACTGCACCCATCACCCAAGACAACAGATGTAAGTTCTCTTATACCTGGTAATTTCACTAGCTACAGTGCCCTCATCCCGGAACACAAAGTACATAGCACTCTTATTTCACGGGACGATATTTAGCACTGCGGTGGACCTAGATAACTTGTCTTGTTTAATTATAAAGCAATAACACAATTAACTACATGCTGAATTGCGTTGGCGTACTCACTCAACGATCACTAAGGGGCCGTTCAAAAAATAACGTATAGAACGAAACCAGGTCAGTAGGTCATATATTTTCATTTTTCTATCAGCAAAGGTAGATCGCGTTAAAAATAATTTGCAAACTTCCCTCCCAGTAAATAAGGGAATAGGCAAGATACACAGTCATGTTGTACATAGGCTTGAACAGTGGTATAATGTTAAATGACTGATTGAATTAATTAACGTTTGTGTTTGACTTCATATTAAATTAATGTCAAAATTGTTAATTAGAACTGGAATTTGATATTGATTGAAAGTTATGCTTATTGCATTTAACCTCGTTCGATTGTCTCTTGAATCATACTAAGAATGTATCATGAATGTGTTTTTAATTAAGAAACTGAAATCAGTTAAGCGGATAGTGGGTTAGGATATCCCTCTGCTGGACACAGTCACCCGAGACGACAGATGTGAAAATGAAAATAAAAAGTGTTTATTCAGTTTAGGTCCTTACAGAACACTTATGAATGTCAAATGAAGCTACCACTGGTTCGGGAGGTAGTTTTCCACTGAGAAGAAACCAGCAAGAAACTCAGTAGTTGTTTCTCTTTTTCGGTAATTTTACTAGCTACAGTGCCCTCATCCATAGATCAAATAATTCAAAAATTTAATCACTAAATGGAATCAAATAAGTTTTATTTTCAAAAATCATAATAGCATATTACTCATGGAATTACTAACAAACATGTTTATGCACATGTGCTTGGTGCATTAGCCGACTTCTTAACCATTACGCCAAATGGGTGGTCAAAATGAAAAGCCAGAGTGAGCTGAAAATGCGACCGGTATTTAGAACACGGCCCTGATTCCGCTAATTTCAAAATTACGCCGTAATAGGATCGTTATTGTCTCTCAATAGTACAATTTTCGCTCTTATTCATCTTGATTTAAGATTTAAAATGCCAATACCATTAAAACATTAATTCTACTATACAAGCATCGCTGGCTTATTGGTGTGGACTGTTGCCTACCGATCTGAAGGGTGCAGGTTCAAAGCTTACCACGTGTCAATGTCTTTTAGAAATTTCTAAATTTATTTACGTTTATCCGACGCTCTTACGGTGAAGGAAAACATTGTGAGGACACCTGCGCACGCCTGCGAAGAAATTCAAAGTTTGTTCGTAAATTTGTCCAATCCGCACAGGGCCCGCGCGAATGAGTAGGCTCGTGACCTTCGGTGGGGACTTATAATGAGCCGATGATGATGACAATTACCATTTGAAACCATTAACACTAAAGTTGTGCCGGAAAACCGATTACAGTTGGATTGTAAAGTGTCGTAAATCGTGTCCTATGTCAAGTAAGTTAGTGTAATTGAGGCATGTCAAGTATGTTAGTGTAATTGCGACGATCGACAAGTGGCGAGGCGGCAACTGGGTTAAGAGTTTAATAAACGCAAGCCTCGTTTACAGGTGTCAGTGGTATAATCGTGCTGCTTCACCTTTGTACGCCTTTAATCTTCAGTTTAAGTGTAAGACGGATTGCTGTGGTTGTGAAGTTTCCATAGCCGCTCGAAACGGCAGAAAAACGATTTTTGCTTAGATATCCCCGGTCCTCCGCTTTCGTTAACCAGCCTCCACCAGCAATCTTTCCAAGCAAGATTCAGTCTCGTCGGACATTGTTAGTTCCTACGGTTGTGAGTTCTGCGACATACGCTACCAAGGCCTTGGTTAGGCCTAGGAAACAAATGTTATGCTCATGTACACGTCATGTCAGAGTCAGAAGTATTTTTAAAAATCGTCTGGAGACATGACCGGACCACTATCAGTTCAGATATTATTAGAAATTAAATATTTATATTATAATATTTCATAATATCCCACATATGTTCGTACATACGTTATAATAACTTATAACATGACTTAAGTCATGTTTTTGTTCAATATTTTGTTTGATTCGAAAGTTAGTAATTAATGCCCCGGTACCCTTAATTCTTGCTACCAAACTTAATCCGTAAGTAATATGAGTTAAAAGCGTTCATTGTCCCAAACAGTTAATTCTGTAACCGGTTACTTGAGGCACTTTCGCGAGCACCACATCAAACAGTGCCTTAAGAGTTTTAAGTGTCTCTTTGTAAACTAGCCACTCGGGACAAACAGACCCCGCTGCAATCTTAACAACATAACTATAGGGTTAATTAACACGTCCGTTGCGACGTAATTCCGTTACCAGGCGCTCCTCTCGGGCGGACTTCGTTGATGCTGTTTGAAATTTTAATGGCATCATGCGAAGTTACCTTTTATTTTATTTTTTCATTAATTTTATTTAAAAACATGTATTTTATTACATTAAAGGATGGGGTTTGATTAAGGCAACGTTCACGTTACACGAACATAAAACGTTTTAACAAATTATAAGATATAAATTATTATTTTTGATATGATTTTAAATGTCAGTTAAAACAAACTCACTTTGTAGGTGATTTGCCTTATAGCAAGTTATAATTCTTTTTCAATAAAAGTAGAATTAACTTTTGAAATATTTCTTTGTTTACACATGACATAATGATGACGAGGTGTTTAAACACGTTTAAACACAAATCTGTAATTTTGAAATACTTGTTCAATTAATTTAACAAGACGCAAAACTCTTGATAATCAGGGTTTGGCGTGGGTGCAAACCCCTATTTTTTATTTTTGTAGGTTGACATCACATACTGTGAAGTGCTAACAGAATAACGTTTGACGCACTAATTAACCCCTTAGTTGGTAAACGACCGCATGACCGTGAGTTTGTTTGTCCCAAGGGCTCGAACGGTAGTTGTGTTTGAACGTAGTTTAATACTGAACCCGGTGGTGAAGTTGACCCGGAACGATAGGGTTATGTGCTTTAGATAAGCTTGCAAAAGTTTAATGGCGTCGACATGTCAACTGTAAAGTCCAACACTAAATGTATGCTTCAATGAGCTTTATCACACAAGAGTCACACCATTATCTGGTTCAACCATTTATAATAAAGAGAAAATTAGTTATGTTTTTCTTTGATCAAGGTGATTAAAATGTTATTTGATCAAATATTTTTTTATGACCAACACAACAAAAAGTTTTTTAAATTAAAAAAAAAAACGATTGCAAATGTAATTCAGCCGAACTTATATTGGTTATCATTGATGCATTTTTTTTTCATCTCCAGATTATCGCGGAAGGTTTTTGCGTAATCATTATGTCTCAATTCCTGTTCCTCCTCCGTAATTTTCCTTTTTCTCCTCTATTGTCAATGACTGGCAAATCACTCGCTGCTCTTTCGGTTCTTTAATAAATAAATTCATTATTGAGACCGCATATGATTCAAAAGTATTGTGTGCCGGTACCACTTATCATCAGGTAAACGATCTGGTCATTTGCCTGCCTATGAAATAAAAAAGTACGTTTAATACACATATTAATTTCGTTAACAAATTCCCAAGCGAGATTAATATGTTTCAGCGTCCCTTTTTAACAACCTAATTGATTACGACTCGAGTACAGGTAATGGGGAACGCAAATTATGGTTCATTAGTGTGTGCCACGTGTTAATACCCAGGGGATATCTATTTTTTTCTACTCCGACTTATCTCTGAATTTCGGGGATATGGACTCTCAGAAAAAAATGGCGACTGTACGTAGAGCGCGCGAAAATTTCGCGCCTAACCGGAAAATGTGGCGTTGGAAATGCTTTGAGGTCGGATGGATTCTTTTGCTCCGTTTTTGGCGGATATGCAGCAGCACCGCAATGGTTTAGTTTAAATGGTGTTGATTTAGGAATTCTTGGTGGTTTTTCTGTTCCGTAAAATAACGTATTTTATGTAACAGAATTACCACTTTTTACTTGAAAAAAAAGTATTATTTTCAGCGATCATAAAAGTTTGTTTCATGTGATTTTTACTAAAAATATAACATTTTTATAAAGAAATTAGCCCAAAATTGTATTTTAGCAGCCTAGGTGTTAGGGCGTTCACTATGGTAATATCTTTTGCAATAAATAATCGCTTGGCAAGCGAACTAGGCACTGCGATACCATAGCTGCCTCTTCTCTGCTAAATATGTTTTCAGATTTGCCGTGGCCACACGACATAGACCAAAAGTGAATGCATTAAATTGTTTGAAACTAACTAAACTATGTTAAGTACCGAATTTATAATTACCACATTTAATTCCGTTACTTACCTAAAAACCCTTGAAAACAAACGAACCAACACTAATTGGAACTTAATGCGCGCAAACTGTACTTTTCATATTAACAGTCGTTTAAGCGGTCAAAGCCAAACACAAATAGCATTTTAACGACGCTAATCTATTAATAAAAAAAAGAATATCACACCAGAGAAACAAAGGGGCCAATGAATAAACAATGAGACTAACATTAATCCGCACTCTGCTGCTAATATCGCGCCAGATCCGCCATGATGAAACTTTATTGCCCGCTCGAGCGCGGAGAGGCGCAGTTATTGTAGTTTTTGAAATTCGAACAAAGATGCTGGCTGCTTTTGAGTGGCGTTTAGATTTGAACTTTTGTTTTTTTTTTCTGTGCTGCTAACGTTTTGCGGGCTGTGTGTGTACACGGAAACGGTTTTTTTAATTAGAATGTAGGTAACGACGTTATTTTTTAATGTCTATTGTTTTGAGAGCATAATTTCAAAACAGTAAAGTTTGTTATTTTGGTTGTTAGCAACGACAATACAGCCTAAAGTGGTTGTTATTCGTTAGTGATGCCTAAAATTATTTGGGCGGGTAGGTTTTTCAAGGTATCGACAATCCAATCTACCGTTCAACGGTTTCCAAACGGCCGTGGATTCGTGGTAGGTTACGGCCCAAACTCCCCATGATCATGCTATGAGGGAAGGCCCCATAGTAGGACTTTATAGGCTGATGAAGTTGATGATGAAGCAAGGTTTATGATTTCGATAAGGCAATGGGAACAGTATTATAAATAAAGGAATAATAAATATAATAAAAAATCATTTATTTCGAACGTTATGAGTCCATAGTGTTATTTGATAGTCTATATGATGGGACACTTAGTAATAACTATCCACATTAGTTTAGTAAATATAATAAATATTCACTTTACTTGAGTAAAAAACACATGTGAGTACATCGTTGAATTTTACCACATTTTTAATTGTGCAGGAGTAAAAATAAAAACACTTTTATCCATATTTCGAATTTACCATTACTGCGTTTTGTGACTAAACTATTTATTAAAAATTATCAATAGTTTGCAACGTGCTATCCCTAACGTTATGACTGTTGCTATTTTCCGAGTGTCTAGCTGGTAGTTTATTAGTCGTCAGATATAACTCTATTGGCTCGCTGCGAGGATATGAGGAGTACGTGCGCTGCGTGCGAACCGGATATTGTACTTCTCGCGTAGTGTTTTGGGGTGAATTTGTAGTCTATGGGCGTTATTTATCTCAACCCTTAGATGCTGGCGCATATATCAATAGATATTGTTTCTATTATGTCTGGAATATTAGCAGTTGAAAGGTTAAATTACAAAATGTTTGCCTTTAATAATTTCATCATCTTTCCTGGATACTATAGTGATACGGCAATATTTTTGTACCAGAAAAGGTGCGCAAATAATATTGTATGACTGTATTGAGAGATGGCGGCAAGCCCCTTGTACTTTCTATGACATTCTTGATGTTACTGTATTGAGAGATGGCGGCAAGCCCCTTGTACTTTCTATGACATTCTTGATGTTACTGTATTGAGAGATGGCGGCAAGCCCCTTGTACTTTCTATGACATTCTTGATGTTACTGTATTGAGAGATGGCGGCAAGCCCCTTGTACTTTCTATGATATTCTTGATGTTACTGTATTGAGAGATGGCGGCAAGCCCCTTGTACTTTCTATGACATTCTTGATGTTACTGTATTGAGAGATGGCGGCAAGCCCCTTGTACTTTCTATGACATTCTTGATGTTACTGTATTGAGAGATGGCGGCAAGCCCCTTGTACTTTCTATGATATTCTTGATGTTACTGTATTGAGAGATGGCGGCAAGCCCCTTGTACTTTCTATGATATTCTTGATGTTACTGTATTGAGAGATGGCGGCAAGCCCCTTGTACTTTCTATGACATTCTTGATGTTACTGTATTGAGAGATGGCGGCAAGCCCCTTGTACTTTCTATGACATTCTTGATGTTACTGTATTGAGAGATGGCGGCAAGCCCCTTGTACTTTCTATGACATTCTTGATGTTACTGTATTGAGAGATGGCGGCAAGCCCCTTGTACTTTCTATGACATTCTTGATGTTACTGTATTGAGAGATGGCGGCAAGCCCCTTGTACTTTCTATGATATTCTTGATGTTACTGTATTGAGAGATGGCGGCAAGCCCCTTGTACTTTCTATGACATTCTTGATGTTACTGTATTGAGAGATGGCGGCAAGCCCCTTGTACTTTCTATGACATTCTTGATGTTACTGTATTGAGAGATGGCGGCAAGCCCCTTGTACTTTCTATGACATTCTTGATGTTACTGTATTGCAACATCATGCATTTGCTTTACAGTTCCTCTTTGATAAAACAAAAAACACCCATTACGTTTCGTAATATTTTTAACGGATTATACTCAATTTTTAATGATGTTAAACTGGACAATTTAGTGTTAAGTTTTAAACGTACGAGTATATAGGAAATGAGAACATAATTTATATATGACTAAAATAATAAAAATGATTTATCACATTTATTTTGAGTCTTTCATCGAATTTTCCGGAAAAAACAATCAACAAATATTTTTAATTACACTAGTAAATTATATTTTGAAATATTTTTGAGTGGTAGAAGAAGCAAATTAATAAGCTAAGTGTGGTTTAAGAGGTGATTAAAACTGCAGCGACATTTTCTGATAATAATAATGAAACCCAAAACGGGTATCCAATGTACAAAGGCAAACGTATGTGGTTCATTGGGCAATCCGCCCAATTTATGCGCTGAATACGGATGTAGTGGCTTGTTTCAATCTCATTCTATCGCACAATCCAATAAGCCTTTTTGGAATAAAGACCGGTATGATGAAGTATGTTGTGTTAGAAACACAAACAGGTGGTGCGGGTAAACAAAAGATTTCAATATTGAACAATATATGTATTTTGCTTTTTCTTTATGTATTAAGCTAATAATTTTTCTCTATGTATGTATTAAGGAAGTAAAAAAGAAATATAATAATATAAAGCTCATGTCTGAAACGCCTGTTTATTGTGAGGTGGGCGCTAGCATCTGGGACACAGTTGCACATTATTGCAGGTGTTAACGTTTATTTTTAAATAGCTGTTCCCCGTGATATTGCCCGCGTTATGATATATTCTCAAACAGTAAATGATTTAAAACCTAACCTAAAATATTTTCTTAAGTCACCCGACGCGGCTTCCGCGCCGTATAACATAAATAGGACAGGAAAGAGGGTTCTTACGACACTCTTGGCAGAACTATCGCTTTATTGACCAGTACAGTTGTGACATATGACATAAATACGTGCTATCTTGTATTGACCTCGAAACAAAATATGTTG
>PQWD01002925.1:128887-158125 GCA_019425675.1 Leucinodes orbonalis
TGCTGAAGGCGGCCAATACGCACTAGGTGCGCGTGACGACTAGGGCCTATGCACCTTACGGGTAAGTCGTGCCCCTCAGTGGGTACCTTTAATGGGTTTTCCATGGTATAATCCTATGACGAAAGCTCAATTTATCATTTTAGAAAAAAACACTAATGAAGTCATTTCATTGATAATGTGGATAATAAAAACGGTTAAAAGCTATGCTTGATAAGTGAGATATGTAAAATAACAGTTTTGTCCGTTATTTGGCAGCATCCACTTTTTAAAAGTTTTTGTTGTAAACCCTTGTTTTGAACCTTTATCATCTACTTTAGCTAAAAAAGAAAAAGTTATACGAAACGCTTGAATAAATTCAACACCTTCCTATTCAACCTATCGCAGTCCACTGCTAGACATAGGCCTCCCCCATTTCGCGCCAGATATCCCGGTCCTCCGCTTTTCTCATCCAGCCTCCACCATCGACCTTTCGCAAGTCGTCGGCCATTGGCTGGAGGGCGTCCTACGCTACGCTTGCCGAGACGCGGTCTCCACTCCAGAACTCGAAATTCAACATAGACATAAACAATTAGTAGGGTAGTAACGTCATAACAAAAGTATGAAAATATGTCGTTTAATCAGAACGTAAAAAGTAGCTCAGGTGACCTGTCAGTCGACATCCCTATTGGCTGCCATTTTCGATCTGATTTCGCAAAAATATCTGGCAAACCGCAAATTTGCAATCAAGCGTAAATCCGGTTGACCGAGTGCAAATGAACTGCACGCTTACATTGTTTGCTATTTTAATTGAACCCGGTTTAATTTGGGATAGTTTATCAAAGCAATTGTCATTGCATTTACAATTGCAACCGGCTTATTGCAACAAATCATTCGAGGATACATTTTAAGCCAGTTATTCCGGTACTCCGCTTTGCTCATCCAGCCTCCACCAGCGATTTTTCGCAAGTCATCGGCGAATGAACATATCTAGTGTTCCAAAAAATTCTTAAGGTATTGACGACCTATTTGGTGTTGAAGTTGAGACGTCGACTGCAACACTAACTCGGGTTCGATCCCCGGGTAGTACAAACATTTGTGTGCATGAACATGTCTGTTTAATGGTCTGGGTGTTTTCTACGTATAATATGTATGTATTTTACAAAAAGAAATATATAGGGGTATGTATCCGTTGTTTGTAGCCATTATACAGGCTTCACGCTTACTTGGGGAATGACGCTGTGTGAATGTCTGTGATGTTTATTTATTTTATTTATTAGGTACATAACAAGCGGCCCGTCATCGCTTTCCACGGTTATTTTGAGTTTCAGTGATACTCACTAATAAAAAATAATATATAGCCTAATGCATCCCTTTGCTGGTGAAGCTTTTCAACGGTGAAAGTCTACTTTCTCTTTGGCTTCTTTTTTTGTATTGTTTAATTTGAGGTTCGTTTTCTCTTCAATACAAAACAATCGAAGTTAAAAAAAATCTATTCAGCGTGTAAATTAGAATGTTTCGCCGTCAACATCCAACAAGATTGGCCCGATCCGCGCAATCCCTAAGCGTGGTAAGTTTGTAAAACGGAAATCCCCAGCGTAGTTACCGTTTATTTAAGTATTTTCCGATTCTTTTCCTCCAAATAAAAGGCACGTGCGAGCACGGGCCATATTGGTTAGTAAAATACTGGCACGAGATCGCTTCGATACCATGTTATTGTGTTTGGTGATTTATGAATTGTCTTTGCGATGTGTTGTGATTTTATTCCCGGTCATCCTTTTGATTGTAATGTTACGAATTGACGTAATTAAATGACATTAAATATAGCGGCTAATATGTGACGTTAGTCCACCATAGAGTATAACATGCGAATTGTCAAATTGCAAAGAGTCTAGCATGTTCTAGATATTTCGCGAACTATGTAGAATGACGTCGACGCTACTGGCTTAGCGGGCGGACAGGTATATAAGGCGGACCTATGGGTGCGCCGGCAGTCTTGTGTTCTACTCAAGAACTCAACCGGTAATCTTCTGGTATATTTGACTCATAGATGGGCTATGGCATTGGAGAGCAAATAACAGTGTGAAGAGTTAACGAGTTATTATTACGGATTTTAGTGCGTGCGTTAATTGATTAATTAGTACGAGTGTAAGTGTAATTAGTGTGGTGAGTAATTAATAGTGGTTAATTAATAAAGTGTGTTACCGTGTTATTTTCGTGTTTGGCAATAATTTATCCTGAACCCCCAGCTCGTAACAGTAACAATATTATGTTTGCTTGTATCTGTAATGTTCGCGACTGTTATGGTTAGAAGACATGTTGAGCTTGTTTATTCTTATTAGTATTTCTGAGGAGCCTTATGGCTTATAAATTAAAAAATATCTACAGACATTCACACAGCGCCATCTAGCCCCAATCTAAGTATTAGCCTGTAATATGGATACTAAACAACGGATAAACATACTTATATTCTTTTGTTTATTAAAAAGACAGAGATTACATCCAGACCAATACAAACGGACATGTTCAAGCACACAAAAGTTAATACTACCCGTGGATCGAACCCGGAACTTTGGTGTGAAAACCTACGTCTCTACCATAACACCAGATGGTCGTCAAACTATGATTAAGTTTTATGTAAAGAACGCCAAATATCTGATATAAAAGATTGATTCAAAAAATTTGAAATGTATTGTTTTATTAAGACCAAATCATCAAAGGAAAACATCGTGAGGAAACCTTCATGCACGCCTGCGAAGAGATTCGAAGGTTGTGTGTGAAGTCGTCCAATCCGCATTGGGCCCGCGTGGACGACTAAGGCCTAATCACCCTATACGGGTAGGCTCGTGCCCCTCGGTGGGGACGTTTAATGAGCTGATGATGATTAAGACCAAATCATTTTGTAAATTCAAAATTATTTCCGAGGTAAAGCTTACCAATATCAATTTATGGAAACACTCTGCTCTTCATATTTTTAATATTATTTTTAAATTAGCATGAGCTCACTTTTAAAACCATTCTTCTCAGACGGTAAAGACATGATTAAGAGAGCTTGCCCAGAAAGTGTATATAGACTCGGTTTAACTTTCTTGAATATTAGTAAAGAATATCCATACAAAACACATTAATAGTTTCATGAAAACAGCATTGATAGCTGTTGAGTCATTAAAACTCGGTGTCAGTATTTTCCCGTTGCTAGGAGCATTTGCAAGGTCATTAAAATCAGGGTCAATATTTCCTCGGAGCCGTAATAAGAAACACCATAAAATCATAACAGGTAATAAAATCAAGAAACATTTCGCGAACCGTTTTATAGGTCATAAATACGACTAAGTTACGTATGGGTAGGTACCCACGCGTTTCTGTATTTATTTATGTACACATATGTGAAAACGTTTTATTACAGTAAACAGGTCCATTTTTTCATGTTTAAGATACAAATTTACTTGTTCGTTGCTTCTCAAATTTTAACCGGAACCTATAACCGAGTGATATAGAGAATCATTATAAAAACAATGTACAAATATGCACTAATCTTGGTTTTCAATCTTACAATTAGTTGGGTTTTCTCCCAATGGACTCAGATGTACGCAGATGGCTCTCAGCCTCAAAATAACTTTTTTTAATCGTTTATAGAAATATATGTATTATGCTTTAGTGTGAAAATTGGTCATCTGTTCTCTATACCTACATATAATAAAAAAGTGATACATTTTGTTCTAAACCAGTAGTCTTAAAAAAACAATAAGCGCTGGGAATTAGTGGCTTATTTGAAATTTCCATTTGTAATACAAGCTTTGATACCATTCTGGGATTAGAGAACAAAGTTGTAGATAGTTTTGATTGGAAATTGTTTCACAAAGCAACCGTGGTTTTCCAATTTATCTTGGAGATTGGAATGTTCCAGAATAATACAGTAATGATGAGGAAATGAATTATTCTCTCTACCATTGCGAAGGAGACCCAGCGATTGGCGTATGCCCGGGCATCCATTTGACCCTTTATAAGAAAAGCTTCTGCTTAATTTTATTGGATTTCCGTCTTATCAAATTGTTTTAAGCGTTCAAATATAGTGTGAACGTGTTGTGGTAGAACATTTGATTCTTTTGATTCATGTATCGAAATCATGACTAAGAGGAATTTTCGCAATTTTTACATACATAAGTTGGGACTAACTCAGTAATGTTACATTTCGATACTGAAATATCTATTTGGAAACCAAGTTTTTATTATTTCGTGTTGTTGTGCATATTTTTTAGTAAAAGAAATATCTTTTAAAACGATATTATTAAAATATCTTTAGAAATTTTTGCAGAACCTTCTAGCTCCAAGCTATATTAGGCAGTGGCGTGCACTCCGTATATGCAGTGCATACCCTGTGCATCCAGACAACCCGGAAAATCGCCAACATATTCAATGATTCCCACTTATTCGCCCTATACAGATTTGAAACCATAGGCGATCTGCTGTCAACAACAGCACTTCATTTGTCTGTTGATTGAAAATGTAAGTTAATTATTGTTTTTGCGATAAGTGTCGGTCATTTTGCATACCCAACTCATAATCTCTGTGCATGCCACTGATAATATCAGTCAAGTTTCATCATAATCCATTCAGTAGTTATCGGAAAAGAATACCAAATACACACCCTTACATTTTAAAAAAATAGCGCAATGAACGTTTTAATTCTAACCTAATCGCCAACAAGAAACTTCTGCTTTAGAATCCGTTTCTAAAGTTCTCGCGAGACTGCGTCAACTTATAGCTAAGACACAAGTGGATGCGGAACTGAGGATGCAACGTCTCACGGAATTCAGTTAGCGCCACACTGGGAGGACACGGGTGGTTGGAACAAAACTTTGGGCAAATGGAACAAAAATGAGGCGCGGAACGCCGCGGGCGTCGCCTGCGTTCCGTACTTTGACACCGTCTCTTGAGTGCCATATTGAATAATACTTTTGACGGGCGACCCAGTTTTCCTTGAAACAAATTTTGAATCGAAACTTTAAAGTTTATCATGATTGATTGGTTATCTTTAAAAGGGTAGTATCAAGGGGGTGCTTTATTATTAAGTTTATAACCAAGCCTAAAGTATTTATGGATAGTCATGAATTTGTGAACATTATTTACGTAGGTAATTTAAAACTCAATGTCTATAATATGAATTGGATATATATTAATCTCAATTGTTGTGTACAGGCAGTTAGGGATATGTTTATTTATAAAATATCAACTTTTAAACAATTTAAGACACACATTTCATAGGAATCGCTGTGCACATCTAACTTAAATAAATATTTGGAATGTAAGTAGTAACAGCATTTAACTCAAGGAAGTCAACCAAGACAACCTAACCGTTGTACATTCTGCCAAATGCTCAACATGTTTTTGGCAAAATATTAACACGTATTGGACTAGTGCGAGGGGTTGAAGACCAGGCTCATCAATGATGAGGGTCATTTATTTATTTTGGGGTCAATAATTAGGGCAATGGTCACTGTGAATTTTACTATTTGCCCTAAATAATTTCGGTGTGCAAATTTTTCCTATTTTGAGTTACGTGTGTGTTTTGCAATACTTGCTAAACATAACATAGAAGAATTGCATACATCCCACCCGGAAAATGCGAAATCTCCAATAAAAACGACATAACTCATCCGCGAGACGCAAATAGCGGGAAAAAAGCAGCGCCAAGCGCAGAACATTCTGGAAACTAAATGAATACGTCACATTATTCTTTCGGCGACACGAGATAAGTGAAATGAGTCGGGAAAATATAAACGACATGTGTACCAAACCGCGGGAACCGAATGTAGCAATTTGGACCATTGTCCTGGCGTGAAGTTGTTAGCGGGTTGGGAGGACGCTGGCAGAAAGTGCTGAGAAATGGTTTTTTCAGTTTCGTGTGTGAGTAGGATTTAAAAGAGGATTAAAAGATAAAATTCGACACACTCGTATAGAATGAGAAGATGTGATCGATTGAAACCTATTTGGTTGTCGAACTGTTCTGAATATTTTAAATTCCATTCTCAAGCACATATTATAACTCCAACTTGGAAGTTAAAATATATAGACATTTTTTAAAGACGGCAGCAAAGTGAATAAAGATCTCAAAGTAGCACTCTTTCGAACCCTTGATATGTTAATTTACTGTTTATCCAACGCGATAAATGCAAAACTCCGCTTCCTATGCGAGAGCCCATCGACAAAACAAAGAACGTCAATGTAGACAACATGAAAATAAAAATAAAAACATGCTTGCCTGACGTTTTCCAGGAAAGTGTACCATTTTCCCGGCTAACAGCTTTACGCACGCTGGCAATATTGCTTTATTCTGCATGCGTTTGAATAACGCGTCATCAATTTGTTTTGTACTTTTCAAGGCAAAATGTAACGCTATTGAGCTAATAAAAATATAAATAAATAAAAAAATAAATCCACTGATATTCACAAGTTAAGCGTGAAGCTCATTACGGTTTAGTACAACGGATCTCTTCAACCTATTGCAGTCCACTGCTGGACATAGGTCTCCCCCATTTTGCGCCAGACATCCCGGTCCTCCGCCTTTCTCATCCAGTTTCCACCAGCGACCTTTCGCAAGTCGTCGGTCCATCGGGCCGGAGGGCGTCCTACGCTACGCTTGCCAATACGCGGATAAACGGATAAACATACTATATTTTATTTTTTGTAAATACACACATATTATACTTAGAAAGCACCCTGACATGACAGACACGTTCATGTACACAAATGTTTGTACCTTTTGCCCGGGGATCGAACCCGAAACTCTTGGTGTAGTAGCCGCCGTCTCAACCATTACACCAAATGGGTCGTCAGTAGAAAAACTGCTGAAC
The DNA here is from genome assembly GCA_019425675.1 of Leucinodes orbonalis. NCBI lineage: Eukaryota > Metazoa > Arthropoda > Insecta > Lepidoptera > Crambidae > Leucinodes > Leucinodes orbonalis. The sequence goes on from PQWD01002925.1 coordinate 135,718, forward strand.
TGAAGGTCTACTTTGCTATGGTGTAGGGTTTTGTTACAATCTCCACACTTGACGGGTTAAAGACAGCAGTACCTATTAAAAGTTATGTTCACTGATAAGGTTAAGTTTCCACTTGCTTATAGTCATCATCATCATCAGGTCATTCAACGTCCCCACCGAGGGGCACGAGCCTACCCGTATACGGTGTTTAGTCGTCCACGCATGCCCAGTGCTGGTTGGACGACTTCACACACAATCTTTGAATATTTTCGCAGACGTGCGAAGGTTTCACGATGTTTTTCTTCACCGTAAGAGCATAGGATAACGTACATATAATGTCGAGAATTTGAAAACACATTGGTGCGTGGTGATTTGAACTTCAGCCCTCTCGGTAGGAGGCAACAGTTCACACCATTAAGCCACCGACGCTCTTGCATCGAGTCCAATGTTGGAGCGGTTCTTTTAGTGAGCTCTGATAGTGATAGGTTTTGCCATAATTTCCAAGCTTCGCAGGCGGGTTGTACCTATATAACAATATTCTGTCCTTCAAAACAAGATCGTACATTCTTTCAAAAGAAAGAAGAAAGGCAACGCATTTCTGGGTACTGGCGTCCTTTAAAGCAAGAGCGTACATTCTTTTAAAGTGCGCCAACGCATTTATGGAACCTTTGGTTTTGAAAATGTCTATGGTCGGTGTCACTTACCATCAGGTGAATCATATACTCGTTTGCCTCCTGTTTAATAGAAAAAAAGTTGATTGAGGTTTTGTCTTAAGCTACCTTTTACGGCCACGCACAATGATCCACTTCAAGGACTAAGTGTGGAAACCAACCCAGTAACATGGAACATACCTCTAATGGCTCTTATGTGACAAGTGTATTCTAATATACCGACAATGAACGTCTAGACATCATACATTCATACATACCAGTCACAAATTTATTGCACAAATTGTTCCACCCTCGTACAATGATATTCCGTATATATAATATTATAATAAAATATTCTGTATGACGACCCATTTGGTGTTGCGGTTGAGAGGTCGACTGCAACACCAAGGTTCCGGGTTCGATCCCGAGCAGTACAAGCATTTGTGTATGAACATGTCTGTTTGTAATGTCTGGGTGTTTTCTATGTATAATATGTATGTATTTACAAAAAAATGTAAATAAGTATGTTTATCCATTGTTTAGTACCTATAATACAGGCTTCACGCTTAACTTGGGGCTGGATGGCGCTGTGTGAATGTTTATTTATTTATTTATTAAGGAAACAAACAGCTTTCTTCCAATTCATAGGTACAAAATATTTCATATGGTAACACATTAGCCTTCTTAAAGTTTCCAAAGACGAATTGTACGTGTAATACGCTTAAGATATACTGGAGACAGGTGCTAAACAAAAAGTTATTTGTTATGATAACAACAAAAAATATTTGAAAACAACACAAAAATATAATGATTATTTTACAAGACTGATGGAACGGCGGAAACGAGCTATCTTCTCATTGAAGATATCAACATGAGAATAAGTTACATTATATTTATTAGTGGCTCTTACAATGAAACTATTCTGCCTATAATTTCTTTTACAAAGATGATATTTATGATGTCAGTGGATATTTATTATTATATTTATATAAAGGTAGATACGCCATCCGTGCTTCAAAAACGAACGCCGAGAGAATACAGTTTGTACTCTTTGTTTAGGTAAATGTGTTTGAAATTCCAAATATGTGTATGTGTGCTGTCGCTGCATTCGGAACACTTTTCGATTGTTTTGTGAGCATATCACGAATCCATACTTTTTTACATCATTGCCCTCGTACATTCAGTGACGTGCACTCCATATATGCAAATAAGCGGTGCATACCCTGTGAGTTCAGACATCCCGGAAATCGACATGTTAAATAATTTCCACTCATTCGCCCACTTTCCTCTACAGATTTGATCTGTCATCAACAGCACTCAATTTAACAAACATATAAATATATTATTTCTTGCTTTTGTGATAAGTTTAATTCACTTTGCATACCCTACTCATTAATCTCTGTGCACGCCACTGCGTACATTAATGTATTAACGAACGTTTGATCTAATAAAACCAGGCGTAAATTGTCAAAGAGCTTTTTTTGGTCCTTTGCAAATTTAATTACATACTTTAACGAAAATATTGGCAGCCAAATTGGGCATTTCCCGTCGGCACCCGGAAACGTGTTAAAATTTAATTCCGCGATAATTCATTTCTTTATGACACTCGGTGATTTTCATTGTTTTCTTTGGCATTTCAAACAAGGATTTGTTGTTTTAATTGGTGAAGTTCTTTAGATATTTGGATCAAATATTAAAATCTGTCACGTATAAATATGACAAAAAGTGGCAACGGTAATTAGATAGAGTTTGGTGTAATGGCTGAAACGTCGGCTATTACACTATGGGTTCCGGGTTCGATCCCTGAGCAGTACAAACATTTGTGCATGAACATGTCTGTTTGTATTGGTCTGTTTTCTATGTAATATGTATGTATTAAAAATGTAATAGGTATGTTTATTCGTTGTTTAGTACTCTTAATACAAGCTTCACGCTTAACTTGGGGCTAGATGGCATCGTGTGAATGGCAGTGGATATTTATTTCATAGTCACTACCCAAGTCTTCCTGTGGTACCGTAAGAGGCGTTTAGGGATAAAACAGTAGCATCTTTCTCACACCTTATCTTTTGTGGTTCCATCGATCTCCAACTAGCCAAGCCTGAAACTTATAGCAAAATGATTCAATATCGTAGGGTAGGCCCAGCAGAAGACTGTTACGTTGAAGTAAGCCACTTAAAGACCTAAGCTCATGAAATGTAGCATCCGAGGCCCGAGGCTTTACTTAAATTCATTTATAAAGGAGAGCGCTATATACGGTAGATAGCGCCATCCCTTTCTTACTCTATTTAACCATTGAATGCCGGGATTCCAGACACAATAGAAAATGTATTGTATCTGGCGCTTAAAGGCGTCATTGGCGGTGAAGGGTTAGTAAAGATTAATGCTTGAGTCTCGTTCTAGAATACAAGCCTAAGACTTTGTAATGCTACCGAAAATTATATAGTTCAGATAGATAGTTAGTTTCTCTTAACAGACTGGTTTATTCGGCACACTTCTTTTGTGTTCCATGATTTCATCTTCATTGTTTTTCGACTTTATTCCTGTGAAATAAAGTGCAAAGTATTATGGTTTTTAAATGACCAGTGTTAATCTCGTTCAATTCTTTTATCTGCGATGAAATTGCACTTGTTTTAACGTGAACGGTTCCGAGTGGCTTTGCAGAAGCTGGCAACACTCCAAAAAGTATAACTTCTAGATCTAGTACTTCCCAAGTGCTTGAAAAGCCGTGGAGTCAATAAGCAGTTAAACAGCTTCTGATCTCTTGGTTTCGGCAAAATCCTTTTGTCAAGCAGTTAAATGAAAGGATTTTATTGACTCTAAAGTTTACACTGTTCACATAGTGATGTTTTAAAAATTATATTGCACAACATTACATTATATTATTTATTAGTATTTGAAGTATTTTATTAATATGTATTTTATTACTCCAACTTAGTCGTCTAGGTAGGTGCCAGATATCGCCCGTGTAACAAGAGCGTTATGCACTTTTGTGTTTTGGGATGAGGGAACTGTAGCTAGTGAAATTAGAGACCTAACATCTGTTGTCTCGGGTGACGGGCGCAGTGCGACATTGATGGCGGATAATAACTGTCTATCAGTTGTTGTTGTTCACCTTCAATGCCGCTCTGTTATGGTTAGGCGTATCACTTACCATCAGGTGAGCGTCCTGTTCATTTTGTAACAAAAGAAAACGCTTTGATGGTCTGGAGAGCGGAAAAAATTAACAGATGCGGAATTCGGATGGTCTCCATTTAGATTGTCTTTGTGAAGTGCTTAATCTTACGTCCAGTTCTCTTTGCCCAAGCAACCAGATTTAATGCCAGCTGCAACAACGCTGTCAACGTAGCTAGCTTTGGACCGCTATAGTTTTTGCTTTCGATACGCTAAGAAAAATAATATTATATTGATTAGTACAGACATTATCTTTTAACACATGATTTTGAGTTAACAAATGATCCCGAAAAAAGCATTTATAAATCTTTTTAATAGATAATACAAACCCCATGTTTGAATAACATAAATTATCAAAAGTCATTACAAACACGTTGCTCAAGGCATCCGGCTAACCCAGCGCCAAGTCGGACCATTTATATCAAAGTATTTCGAATTCGGCTACAATAGTTTATCAAATCAAATAACGATTTAACTAAGTTATGTAAATCAAAACGGCACAAAAGCTGTTATGAGAGTCCGTTATTTACCTCGCTAGATGTTAGTTTCATTCAGTTCCGAATTTACTGACTTATAACTGATTTATGGTTTATGCATATTAATATTGTTATTATCGGACCTTTCATTTGTATATGAAAAATTAAAAAGACGTGCTTTAACGTTCACTACGTTAAAGCACGTCTTTTTTAACCAGCTGAACATGAAAGTTAACAAGTTTAACGAATAATCGTAAAGAGGGCCATCTTGATGGCCCAGTGGTTAATGGGTTCGGAGGACAATCTACATTTATTGAATATATTTCATTACATGAGATGGACAATTCAAATAGTCGATGTTTATTGTAAATTACTAGTTTTGCATACAGTACTCTTAAAAAGTACCAGTATTCCGGTTCCCTTTGTTCCCCTCTCGGAAAGTTTACCTCCTGGGCATGAGCTGTCGTGGCCGATCTGGAGATCTCTGAATAGGCTTCGGGCGCAGACTGGCTGCAGCAGGGAAAATTTGGCTAGATGGGGTTTTTTGGGTGGTGAGGACATTGATTGCCTTTGTGGTTCGGCCCAAACGATGGCCCATCTGACATCGTGCCCGGCGTGCCCTTCCAGCTGCACGCAGGAGGACCTAATGACAGCGTCAGATAATGCTGTCGCTGTGGCTGCTTTCTGGGCCGCTAAAATTTGAATGTGTGTTTGCCTTCGACACGCTAAGAAGAAGAAGAAAAGTACCAGTGGTTTATGAAAAGATTACATAATCGCTATGAAAGTGTGATCTTTAGTTTTTCAATTAGGTACCGCGAAATATTGTAGAGTTGTCATTACACATATTTAAAACTAGAACAAAAACACCTTTCTAAAAAAGGGTACCACCACAGACATCCGAATATACAAAGTCCCAGTGTCGCAATTTCTTTTCGGTTCTTACCTGTGAAATGTTATTATATTTCTTGGTAAATTTACTGATTCATTGCGATGATGGCATGTTACAATTGCACAGGATGGCATTTTGGGAAAAACGGTAATTTCTTCTAATATTCGTGCGTCTTGACTCGTCTCACAGAGCGTAAACTGGCAGCCAGTGTATGCTCGTTGAGCTTACATTTGTCGCACTTAAAAACGCGGCTTGCCCCATCTTCTGTATTGGGAAATCTGTGGGTACCACTATTGACTAAGTGATGAAAATCTATGGTCTTAAACTGCTCAACTATTTCTGTGTTTATAAAATATTTTTACATTAAATCATTGTTTGAAAAAGGCTGTACTGCTGAGTTTTCTTGGGTACTTCTTTCTAAACAAGCCAAAACCACTGAAGCTCTTCTTTTGAAGTATCAAATTAATGTTTGTGCTATACTTTGGTATATGAAATGTTTTGATTGTATTTTGTGTATGTATGGTTTTTTTGCGAGCCTAGTTTGTTTATATGGATTTCGACTTGGTCTTCACGGTGTCCAGAAATTTGACTGCCTATTATTAGTTTATGACGACACTAATAGTATAAAGTCTCAAACCACCAAAAAACATTTAAATCATGTCAAGATAATGTAAAGATATGTTAATCACTTTACTTCTAGTGATTTAATTATATATCTGTAAAACTTATATTGACTTTATACATCCAATACAAGTAGATAATACCGCCCTTAGAAGAAGCAAGGATCCAATCATCTTTGTTTGAATTGAAGGGTGGTTTGTGATCGTACCGGGGAATATAACTTTTGATCTCCCTATTCTCAGAGATTTCGGTAACTTTCATGTGAAGCTTACAGTATATTAGGAGTTATTTATGGAAGCATAATATGTGGGAATATTTATGTAAACATCAATCGATAAGTTTGATTTGGATTTCAATACATTTGAATGTGATATTATAAATTATAGGTGGTAGGCTTGATAGAGCGTCGGTGGTTCAGTGGTGTGGACTGTCGCCTTCCTACCGGGAGGGCTGAGGTTCAAATCCCGACACGTACCAATGTATTTTCGAATTTTCGAAAATATATGTACGTTATTCGACGCTCTTACGGTGAAGAAAAACATCGTGAGGAAACCTTCATGCACGCCTGCGAAGAGATTCGAAGGTTGTGTGTGAAGTCGTCCATCCGCACTGGGCCCACGTGGACGACTAAGGCCTAATCACCCTATACGGGTAGGCTCGTGCCCCTCGGTGGGGACGTTTAATGAGCTGATGATGATGATGGCTTGATACTAAGTCGTTTATGTAGTATCCATCGCTGTGCCATAATATTAAAAAAATATATATTGCCATGTCAAATAGAAATGTTTTGCACGTATGTGTTTTGGGAAGTGGCCATTTTGTTTGGTGATATTACCAAACATGTGTGGTCTTGGGTAACTATCATCAGTTAAAATTCGTATTATTTTTTTTATTCAATTTAGCCCCGTGAATGAATGTCAAAGAAAGATACCGCTGGTTCAGCCAAGAATCCTTAATGAAACTGAGTTTATTTGTTTTAAACCTGAAAACGTTTTATTATAGTAAAAGGTTGCAAAAGGTTGTTTCACTTATCATTTGGTGAATCGTTCGGTCGGTCTAGTTTGCCGACCTATTAAAAATCAGATTTTATATTTAAATATGATTATATTGTTCTGTTGGTCTCTGAACTTTAATCCATATCCCAACTTTATCCCTAGGGACTTTTCGTATGAAAATTGACAACGCCCGTGACATTAGTTTTATTTATTCAGGCAACACCAGAGTAAACAATGGCTGGCATTTACTAAAAAATACGCAGATACACTTTGTATGTTGCCGTTATTGTGATATAAACGAATAAATAAATATCCACTGACATTCACTCAGCGCCATCTAGCCCCAATTTAAGCGTGAAACTTGTATTACGGGTACTAAACAAATGATAAACATACTTATATATAATGTTTGTGAATACATACATGTTATAGATATATTGATTGAATAGACTCTAACATGATCATCATCATTGCAGCCTAATATGTCCATTGCTGAATGAAAATCTCCTTTAATTACTTCTTTACGGACTGATGTCTAACGGTTGATAGCCATCGTCTACTACCACCTTAACCAGGTCATGTGTCAGCAAAGCTTTGCCATGTTTATTGCTATAATACATAAAGGACACTGTATAATATGCAACCTTATTAACACATTCGCGGACAGTATACGTGTCACAATAGAGGTTTTATTGTTTTGCTCTTTGTTTAGGTGATTGCACGTTCATTCGAAATATGTGTATGTGTGTTGTCATTACATTCGGAATACTTGTTTCGGTTGTTTTGTGAACATATCACGAATCTATACTTTTAACATCATTGATTGTAAATCGCATACGTATTACACCAATATTTTCTATATACAATTACACAGACGACCAAACAGTAAATCCGACTCGCTTACAAATCATCCAAAAGTTTCCCATTCCACTCATAAAACACATTAGCCGCAAAAAGTTATAAAGACAACTGTTTAATTGTTTTCCCTTAACGACATCGTACCAACGGACTATCGCTTCCACAGCGAAATTATCGGGCCCAGAGTTAAAGTCTGTGGCTCTAACGCACATTAACGCAATTAAACTACATTTTTATTGCTGTTTTTATATTCCGCCTGTAAGCTATGACGCTGGCTTATTTTAATAAAAACCACGGGTTCGATCCCACAAAGGCGTCTTATGAAAAGGGCCGTGGACGAGGCGTAAACCTAGCCAGCACTTAATGAGGGATAAAGCCGAAAAGGACCTTCGGCGGAGCTCGAGTGACACTTAACAGAGTACATCCTGATGTTCATTATGTTTTTTCGTTCCTTTCTTGCGACGCCGTGCGTTCATTTATCAAAATAAGGATGAGAAAAATCAAATCCTGACTACAAACGTCTGGCTTAATTTGGTAAGTGGTAGGAGCCGGGCTTGGCGCCATCGCGGTCCCGCCCTCGCGGGGTTGCTCATGCGTTCCATTTACTAGTGCACAGTAAAGTCGAGTGCGCACTATACTGTCGTCCTCTAACAAAAAGGTCGCTAACCGGGAAACGGCAATTTTGAATTTGATTCCAAAGCTGATGCTTAATTAAAAAGTTTTCGAGAAAACTGTTGCTCTCTTATTTACGTAATTTTTTATCTGTCAGCTAGTGGTCTTTAAGTTAGGAGATGACAGTGCTTAATCGTAGCATAAGTGGCAGGGCACGGGATCCGCAGATGGCGCTGCCCTCGCGGCGGTCTGTCGCATGGAGACTCGGTGTTAAGGTGTTGTACACATGCGCGTGTCGATATTAGATTTGTGTGTGGTAGTGATGCGACTCGAGCCCTATTTTTATTCGAGTCACTCGAGGGACTTTGCGGTGCTCGTATTCGAGGGATACAAATACTTTGTACTCGAGTTACCGAGTCAACTCGTTTGAGTTTATATGATAAATAAAAATCTGATCAAATATAAGATGGAATGTTTATTGATTCTAATTATAAAAAGGAAACTAGATGCATCGTGATTTAAATGCAAAAAATGTTATTAAAAAAAGAAAAAAAACAATTTGTTTCATATTTTATATTTATCCATTCTTGACAATGGCAAAATTTTACGAAAGATTAGTTGATTTTAAGAATTGACAAAAAAATATCACTCGAATATCAAGATTCAAATTCGAGTGTGATTATTTATTCGATTGACTCGCAAACTCGGGTATGGCTCAAGTTATATAATAATTAATTATCTCGAGTGACTCGAGTCTCAAACTCCTCGAGTGGCATCACAGTGTGAGGGCGAGGCGCGCGCGCGGCCGCATGCGGCGTCCGCGCTTCGCCCGTCCCCGTCTTGTGTGCCCAGGCTCGACCGAACTATGTCTAGACATATACTGACTGCGTCCTTTCTTTCTGTTTTTGTTGACACCGTCTAACCCAATAGGACGAGAAGAATCAGCTCCTTATAACAAATATATGGCTGTCATTGGTAAGTGTGAATAAAATGACGAACCTAAATTAACACTTAATAAAACTTCTGATGTTTAATTTTTTCGTTTCACTTTTAAAACTCTTGGTTTCCGTTCAGTTGTACGACTTTCCATCTTTTACTTTTTCTATCTTGTTATGTTTTTACTAATCTTGACTGTTATTATTTTTGAAAATTGCATAGCGTTGTGGAGTATGCGGCAGTTTTACACTTCTCTGTTTTATATGATTAGTGGAACTTTCTGGATCCCTCTGGCTCGCAGCTGTAGGTAGCTGGTAGACCCTGTTGTGCATCCCATCACGATCTTGTATCCGTTAGTGTAGACCTTCAAACTTTAGTAAATCTGTAGTCTCGTACTGTGATAGAGTGAGTCGGACAGATTAGCCTGTCTGAAAGTTAAATTTTACAGTAACATTGTCAGGTTTGAATTTTAATTTTTGATCGAGACTGCGACTGCCGCGTATTCCGCAACGTGTTTAACAATATGTACTAATGGTTGACGATGAAATACAAAACATAAAAAATAAAATAAACAAATAATCTCTATTGCCTACTCTCAGGCAACTAAGATGGCAAATAATAAAAGTTGTTTCGAGTTTATCCGTGTGGGTTTTAGTAATAGGTTGGTCAATTGAAAGTAACATATTGGATGGATTTTATTGTATGTAACGTGTTATGAATGCACTAAGGTTGAATTTGAAACGTGGTAAACACTGTACATTGATCTTGCACATCCCAGGTACCTGCTGTACATTTTGTTTTGTTTGGCTACAATCGAATTGTAGTTTTTTTGACTCTGCATGGCCATGGAATGTGAACTCTTTGGGAAGGTGTTTGTGAGGCGGAGTCCAGGCTCCCCCTACCATGGCATGCTTAGTTTGCCTGTGGAATTAACCTCAGTGGGACGAAAACGACTTTTAAATATGACCGTTAAAAGTATTTTAACAATCTTTTGTCTATTGTTTAGAATATTTTTTCTTTTTTATGGTACTGGGAAGGAAAGAGGAAGTATATTTGTTTCTAAAAATTATAATTGTGTACTTGTTTAATACGCACACAAAAATATTGATTTATTTTGAACCATTTAGGTGATCATTTTAAACAATTTATTATGAGTTTATATGTTTTCTGAAATCACATTTAAACTTACGTTCGATTTTGTTTATCAATTAAAAATAAATAAAGAAAGGGGCTTAATGCACATACTTTTCATGTTGGCTGTCATTGTATGTGCTGTGTTTGGTGATTATGATTGTATGTTTACCCTTCCAGCATCAAAGGTATGTTTGTTAACCCATTTAAAATGACTAAATTATTTTAGCATTTACCAATACGGCAGCTTGGTTTCGGAAATGGTAGAACCTGAAAGTCCTTGGTCTTGTGGTATGAGAAAGAGAATGTAAAACAGATTTGTTTTTCCCCCTGCAAGTGCATCGGAAAATTGGGATGAAGCTTATGTTGATTCGCCCGTTTTATCTTTAATAAATTTACAAAATAGGTCTTTACAGCTCAAACTATGTGCATGTGTATCTTTGCATGAATATTTGCTTCTATAATGTCTTTGTTGTTATTCTATTGTTATATGCTTCCTATTTATACTTTTACTTATCTTACTATTTAGTTGTATTCTGTGATAGCTTGTTGTACTGTGACTTCTGTATTTTGTCTCTCTGTATTATGACTTTCATTTGTATATTGTTGTTAATCACGGGCGCTTTGGAACAGTATCAATATATTTTTAAGCCTCCGTGATTAACTGTGCATATCAATTTAATACCTTCAAATATAAATTCGAATTTCAAATATCTCTTTGCAAAATATATTTTGAAATTAACAACTCCCACGGTAGATTACGCTTTTATAACTAATTCAGTTGAAGTGGTGTGTTCTCTCCTGACGTTTCGATTGTTGATTTTTATTTAAATTAAAATCTTGATCTCTATATAAGGAACAGAGACTTCATTACGTTTCAATAAAAAATATGTAAATCGTTGATATTTTTAGAAACACATAAAAGATGATCACTAGAATTATCTATGCAAAAGATTTACTGACATTTAAAAAATATGACTAGTAAAAAAGGTTACCAGCATATTACGAGAATTTGTGGTCCTTAGAACTTTCGACTAGTCTGAGTATTTGTGCTTTCACATTTTTATAGATTACTTTGTACCGGTCTGATATGTAATTTAGACCAGACCAGTTTCTAAAAAAGTTGTAAGTATGTGTGTAACATCGGATTGCCCTTTAAATTCTCAAAAGTTGCCTTGCCTTGAAGTTTATGCCTTCGTGTCACTATAATATTTGAAATAAAGATTTACTTAAGCAATTTACCGGATTGTTCTAGATTACAAATTTCAATCTTCAATTCCATATTCATGTAATACGAAACACATTTAAAACTATTATATATGGCCTTTATAAACAAATACTCTTTATTCTAATTCACTTGAGCTTGAGTGACGTTTTGCCAAGTAATACGATCCACCCCTTAAGCTCTATTCCTTGCTAATACAATTCAATATGGCTGACTTAATGGACATGTTCCTTCAGGAGAGAACATGCCGGGAACAGTTCTGTAGTAATCGGAACTGCTTTTTGGGAACCGCACTGGCTACTGAAACTGATTTGTAAGGCTGGGAACATTCTTCTAACGATATGAAGTGATTTTGAATCTTTTTCAAGAACGAGATTGAAGTTAAGCACATTGAATTATTATAAATAATTGTATATTTACTAGAACAAACCATGTTATGTACTTTAGAGTTCCTCATCGTGACTTTGAAAATACATTATAATTATGCATTCATACTAAACTGTAAACGTTTAGCGAAGCGTACAATCCTAATAACAATGTATACGAATCCATAGTTTTCATATTGGATGAATTTGGTCAGTCTGATTTCACATTTTTAAAATCTTCAAAAATTTTTTGAATGACAAGTTTATTTCACGATAAATGTTAGTGATTTGTACTATCATTGATTATAAAGTTAGTAAAATATATTCAACTGTCATCTTATCACAACCTGTGATAGACGTATCGAGCTTTAATACGTGGAATGTTCTAGTAAATATGCGTCACATCAAACAAAACACTTCCGACAAGTTCGTCCCGCGGGACCGGTGTTTGTCGAAACGAATGCCGCTATTCTGTCCTCAGCCCAACAATATCTCCGTAAACACATAGAGATATTGAAGCGAAGTTCGCAAACTTGTGTAATATTAGTGTGGAACTTACTTGTCTTTGTTATCAGGGTTGCTGTGCCCGTCCCCCGGGGTTTTGGGGATAATTGAAAAACCTCAATGGAACAAGATTTGTATCTTTGTAAATTAGAGCTAGTTGGGAGGGTCGGGTTTAGCGATATCTCCGTCAGACATTCATTCGAGTCTACAATTTATGAATATGAATTCAAATGAAATCTGACTCGGTAGAATTTGTATTTTCCAAGTATTGCCAGGTTAATGTTTAGTAGAATTTATTCTTTTTTGGGGTATTATGAATTTCTTTCTCCAAAATTATTTGGGGTAAAATTTAATATTAATGTTAAAATTTACCATAATTATACCCAAATAATATTCATAATATAAATATTTTTGGGTCTAAGTAGAATAGATTCCATATCATGAAAAATTTTTGGTTTAATTTATATTTTTATTTATAGGAGGATTACCTATATAGATTCAATGGAGTCTTTTTTTGATATCTAAAGTAACGATTCAGTAAAGGTGGTCTTTAATAAGTTTATAAATCATAGAATATTGTGGTACTTTAACTTATTAATTAAATCTATATAGAAGAAAACTTTGTTAGTGGTGTAGTTTTCCCGGCGCTCGTTCTAACAGAATGTTACTTAAACACATTTGGTAGCCAGTGTGGTTTCATAGTATTCTGAACCTTTTGGTCAAACATCCAAGGATCAGAATTGAGGAAACAGCATTGAGATTTACATAAATTTAATTCAGGATTGGTTTTGCATACAAATGTTTTTCTAAACTATTTGATATCAAAATTTATTTACATTTTCATAATTTATATTTTTGATGTTTTTTTTCCCAACCAATGAAATATGGTTACAGGATGTTAAATAAATGATTTTTAAGAATATTTTGTCAATATTTATAAAAAAACTACCATTTTCATGATTACATAAAACTACTATATGTAAATAATTTAAAAACGTCATCAGCGTTTTCGAAATTCGATTAAATTATCTAATAGAGAATCGCTAGTTTTTGAAACTATTTCATTAACTGAAGTACGAGCGCTTTGTTACGATTTAAAAACTAAATTACGATACGGTTAGAATTCAATGGCTATACTTTTAAAAATAATTGTTATAATTCTTGAAATGCAATGAAAATATCCCTATATGAATCTGTTACTTGTAAATAAGTACCTTAATACTGCCTCTTCCAGGCCTCATTACCGCTTTTAATAAGCAATTACGCTACAAAGCATATCACCTTCGGTTTAATGTTGTAAGTGAGTCGTAAGGGCTCGCCCTTGCTTGTTCCTCGTGACATATTAACCCTAAAGACTGGGGCAACGTGGAATTATGACAAAGCATATTATAAAGGCCCGACTTTTCGCCACAGAGATGCAACTACGACAATTTGTTTGCATTAAATACGTTAGTAACAAGGCATATATTTTTACATTCTTCATAACTTTTATGAAAAATAATATTTTAATGGGAAAGTAATTAATATATAATATTTACAAATAAATTTTTAATATCCTAACAATAGAACATATTTTACTGTAATTTGTATCTATTTTTATGATACTATAAAAATGAGTAATTTACTGATATGACTTTGATATTTTATTATATTTATGAAACTAGCTCACACATCACAAGTATAAAATATTACAGTATGAAATAATAATATGATAAATAATAGCTACATTTTATCAGGTATTATTTGCATATTAATTCAATTTTAAATACTGTCAATTTTTCGTTACACGCATCTCTGTGGCAATTGAGCGTCTTATCTTTTACCAAGCCTGCAACCATATTTTACTACAACTCGAAATGGTCTCGCATACACACATATTAACCCGCTTTATCTCTTTCCTTCATTGATAATTTCCGTGTGTGTAACAGGAATGGAATGACTACAACTTAAGATGGAATGACACCGAGTATGGGGGCGTTAAGGATCTTCGCATTACACCCAACAAACTCTGGAAGCCTGACGTACTTATGTATAATAGGTGAGAATGAACAGCTTATTTAAATGTTATATATTTTTTTTGTTTAAGATTTTACGACTGGCTGTATAGAAACTGCGCTGAGATAAAAAATATACAAGAGAATTTGTTTCATAAAACATTTACGAAGTTAGACGGGCCTTATTATTATTTGGATTAAAAATTATAACGTTTGATGGAATTTATAATTAACATAACGTAAGCTAGCCGTAATGATGCCTGTAAAGTACATTGTGTGGATGCAGTGGCGGGCACAGAGATTATGTGAAGGGTATGCAAAGTGGGTGACACTAATCATAAAAACATAACTTATATTTTTGTCGAATTGAGTGCTTTAGATGATAACAGATCGCCTATGGTTCCGAATCTGTATAAAAATGGGCGAATAAGTGGAAACAATATGTTGGCGATTTTTCGGGTTGTCTGGACCCATAAAGTATGCACTGTTTATTTGCATATATGGAGTGCAAGTGTCAAAGGACAGATGAGTTCTAAATTGCACGTAGTTTGTGAAGTGTGTTTTAAATATAAATCGACGACCTGAGAAAACGGAAGCTTGAAGCTGTTTCAAAATAGGGAGAGCTATGGGATAGACCAGCAGTGGTGCGTGGATTACGATAGTTTGAAGTGAGGGAAGCAAGCTAGAAGGAACATATTAATTTATTGTGAAACTGCTCTAGTATAAAAAAAAGTTACATTCCTTATAAATTAAAAACTTAAAAAAAATCACAGGGCAGTGCGAGATTAAAAACATGATAATGATAAATAAAAAATAAATTCCACTTTTTGGTACAGTAAACGGAATATGCTTTCAGTATCTTCAAAATTAAAAATTAAAGACTAAGAAAATTAGTAACATAGAAACGTATTATTGCTACTCTAAGGCCCGTACTCTAGAACGAGACTCAACGTTGATCTTTACTTAAATTGAGCTAGATGGGGTTGGTGCTATTTATCGTATAGAGCGTTATCCGTTTCACACTAATAAAGTGAATCAACGCTTGAGTCTCGTTCTGGAATACGGGCTTCATAAACAAATCAAGACTCGTTACTTAATTACGAACCGAAACTTCTCTGCATATCATAACACGCCAACTTCTGCATATTCAGATCCTTTGAAAACAGACGGCAAGAACACCAGACGAGGATAATATGCATAAATTAAATCAGACTTGCTAACCTTAATGGATTAAATACTGTTCGAGAAAATATCTGCAGCCATCTTGCAATTCTGTAACTAAAGTTTATACTAGCACATTCTAGGAGAGGTTCTTCATCAAAGAAGCTGAGCCAAGATATAATTCAATTTGTATTTGGTCATTTGATTTATGAACAACTGTGCGTTAGGTGGTCGGGTTAAATTAGCTCTCGGTTTCGAGTAATTAGTATTCTGTAAATGTACATCGCTATGGTAATTGTTTAAATTGGTGGTTTAGCTTTTATGTACTTTTTGAACCGTTTTAATGACCCAGGCCCTTTATATATCCAACGTTCATTAAATGAAAAACCTTGGAAAGTCAATATATGTGAACCCTCAATTCGGTATGTATTATATAGTATATTTATTTATCATCATCAGCTCATTAAACGTCTCCACCAAGGGGCACGAGCCTACCCATGTAGGTGATTAGGCCTTACTTGTCCACGCGGGCCCAGTGCGGGTTGGACAAATATTATTATTTTCATTTTAGTTATTATATTATGTGTTTAACCTGATGTGTTCATTAATTTAAATAGATCTCTTTTTTTAATTATCAGTAATAATACAAAATCCAATACTGTGTCTAAGTAATATGAATTTAAAGTATATTATTTTAAGTTGTTGAAGAACAAACGAGGATAGCGTAGGACCATATCCAGAAGACTTGGTTGAAAAGAGAGAAGTCGATTGAATTAAAATAATTCTTGCTAACATTTGCAAATAAGATAACGCTCGACACATTTTACAAAATATCAACCCATCATACTAATAACGTTATAATCCACCATCCAAAATTCCAAGTTGAATCCTAAATGTAAGAACAAGACGGATTCTAAATGTACACGCAATAAAAAGCGATTCCGAAAAAGTTACTGATAAATATGACAATCTTACTGTCACATTTGTAACTTACACCGTTTCAGGTTATCCAATAATTCAATCTCATTGCAATAACCGAACTAGTAATAATGGTCTATCGAAAACGTCAAATAACTCAGACGGTGAGTTGGCAGACTTCGCGGTCTCCCAGGGCTAAAGACCGATAAACCGTTTAGCCATTAAACCATAACCAGATCGTTACTCTCTCATTCCGTACACAGTGCATTGTCATGAATAAGATGGGATGCCGCTGGCGAAATGCCAGAAGCGCGCGGTAACCATTTCTCGGTCGAAAGCGAGACATTTTTGGGATTAAAGGTATCTTAGTTGCGATGGGCTCAATAGCTTGCTAGAATAAGAACTTACGTGAGGGATTCCATTAAAAATACAATTTTATTTTCAGTAATTATTAAACAGGAAGTCGTTTAATGGTACTTTAGAATACCTTTATTATAAAAATCAGTGCTTCAGTGAAATTCTGATACTAATGGTCGAATATACCTATCGATACTTGAGATAGTTAATTTGTGTGGGGCCAACACAGTTACAATTTAGTTTAGGTTCTTTATTATGCTTGAGCTAACCACTTACAGTTACACATAATAACATGCAAATTTTAATTCACCTCCTAAAACATTTTCCATTAACTAACCGAAGTTTTTATAACCACAGCGGTGTTGTCATTACTTATACTTGCAAGTGCAAGCAGTTGAGTAACTTTAAAAATCTATAAACGCAACTAATTTACAACACACATAAATGTGCACTTAATCTAGCAGCTCAAAGTACTTTCTTATAAAGAAGTTCTTGCAATTCCAACCGCAACAATTCTCTTAGACTTTATTGTGTACTGAGATAACTTTTTGGACTACGGAATGCGGATTCGCTGGAATGTGTTTCCGTTTCGAATGTCCCGTTAAGTTTGCATGTGGAGACACAGTACGAACCATGTGACAATTCACTACCGCTATTCGTGGAATTTGTTCAGTCATATAATGGAAGACGGACGGCTCACTAACTACCGGGGTTTAAGGTTAACTAAAGCAAGTGATGGCGCAGAAAATGTGGTTCTCGTAACAATCACGTCACTGTTAAATACCTTTCTTAAGAAGTTTGATTTATTTATTCATTCACATTATTAACTTAGAGCTAGGGTCCAACACGTGTATGTGTGCAAAATTTCTTTAGATAATATTCATGAAAATGTTAGCCCCGACCATTGTAAACATTCAAACTTAATAGTCGGTAAAAGTTACCAGAGTGCAACAAATCAAAGCTAAAAGGTTTACGGTGCATTTAAGATGCACTGACTCACGGCCAGCGACTGATTCAGATCCAAATGCTGATTCTTGTCTAATTACGTAATATTCGATCAGCAATTCAAGTTCAAATTCACATTCAAAATTCTTTATTCAAATTAGGCTTACAAAAAGCACTTATTGGCACAATTATTGGCACTATAAAATATTTTGAATACACATTATTTTTAATGTTACTAATTTAATTTTACTTTATATAATAATTCACTTAGGTTAATTCAGTTTTCCTATCTACCACATTCCCATGAGCACATCACTGTGCTTGATTCTAGCTTTATATTTTTTAGCCCAATATTAAAATACATATCAGTTTAAGTGTTTTGAACCCGATAGTAGTTTTTGCATTACCTACACACATTTTACAACGTAAAATATTAATAACAATAATTTCATAGCAACTTATCCAGCGTTTAGAACAATGCCAAGATTCAGCGACAAATTAATCTGATTGGTGAAAGTTATTAAAAATATGTCGACATGTCTCGATATTTTTATTATAAGACATGCTCTTAGTTTCCAATAGCAAGTTATTGCAAATTGATAAAGTGGCGAACCCGACTGTTTATTCAATAAATACTAGCGTTTAACAAATATAGATTTTCAATTCAATTCATAACTTACAAGCAAATATATTTGTCACGATTTGGAGTTTTCAAACTGAAATATTTGGCTGGGTTGTAAATTTCAATTTGTTAAGTGTTGGTGGCACCGGCCAGGGTTTAGTCACAAAGTTATATTTCCAAACTAAACTTTCATTTAGTGGAAACACCGTTAAATGATTTCTCATCTATAAAAGATTTAACATAGAAAAACATTTACCGTACCCAAAACTGCTCGATAACCGCAACCAATATAAGTTTTAGTGTACAAATTACTAAACTTGAACCCCAAGTTGTTAACTGAAAATTATTTTACAAAGCAGTTATTCTTGTACGTAACTAGCTACTCCACCATTACATAGCAACCCTCTTCAAGTACCCTCACATCAGCCCGTATAAGCAGCTTTAGACAATCAATCCTCGTATAACTCTCCATCCCAAATTGTTAACATCCATTTGGGAAATTGGTGAATGGACGCTGAAAAGGCTTGGGCGTTCGTCAAATGTTGGGTCAAACGTTGGCACGGTGCCAAAGCTCGAACATTCGATTATGGAAGCTTTTAAATCACTTACTCGGTGTATAATAGTGGACAGTAAACAAGAGTTCACCGTTTAGTCGCTACGATGTAGCCCACGTTAATACATGTGTCGCGAAATGATTTATTTTCCAACGGTTTTTTACAAATAGCATTTTGGTGATTGGTTGGAATTATAAAGGTATATTGTCTATATTGTAGGAAAGTAAGCTCATAGAAAGCCATATTTTTATACATAGGTACTTCTTTATTTATGAATATGTATACCAATATTTGACATTATTTAATTTACTTACTCTATAACACAGGATATAAGACAGTTTGCATCAGGCGTTGTTTACCTGATTGATATGTTGTATACAAACTTAAACGTCCACTTGTTAAAATATTAGGTTTAGATGAATACCTTCGATGGCAATCAGGTAATTTTACGTTTCCATATTATTTTATTGTTGGTAATTGTAGCGAATGAGAGAGCGAATTGTGGGTTTTATGATAAAAACATCTTGGACCTTGTTTTTCATGAATAGGTAAATTTATTTAAAGAATTTATCAAAAACTCTTTTACTATTTGTGTTAAAACTAATAACTGAGAGAATACAAAAGAAAAAACATCTAGAAAACAACGAGAGAAAACATTATTTCATAATTGTGAAATATTACAGATAAAGCTTTTTTATCCAAATAGTTCTTAAAACCTTTAAGTTTGAAAATAGTACTAAAGTTCTCTAATACATATTAAATAATAAACTTTATGCAAACAATCATAAAGCGATAATTCAGACTAAATGCAATAAAGCTCCAAACTAAGCCCCAGTATTACATTGGATAGGCTTTAAACCATGTTAACACATTAGAGAACCGATGCCTGAGCCGTATCAGGTGGTTTTTGGAGGCTGGCCAACTGGTACTGGAGTTGTGTGTTTCATAGCCCCTCTTGTATTGAGCGCTCTACAGTTAATAATACTTCTATAGCGAAGACAAGAAATGTTCTTGTAAAAATATAAGTCGAGTTGGTGTCGCCTATTCATTTTTTTGGGTTGGAATAATGAGGTATTTAAATAAGTGTTTTAAGTGTAATTTAATCGTAGAAGTAATGCAAACTTAAATAGTTTCATTGTGAAACAAAATGCTGATTACAAGAATAAATAACGAATAAACTGAACATAATTAACTACAGACGAAAATAAAATTAGAATGATATTAGAGTAACTAAATACTTATTTCAAAATGTCAACGTAATTATGTAATATGCATGTACGCACATAATCGTCACAAATCATTAAAAAATTTTGAAATTAACTCGAAAGCAACATGGTCTTTCATCAAAAAATACATTTCATAAATAATACCCAAAAAGTAGTAGATTTTAGATGGTTTACCGCCACGATGTTTTCTCTCACTCGAATATGGGAATCTTACGAATGGTATTTCATACACAAGAGGCACATGAAAGGCGTCCATTTGAAGCGTCTGCAAATATTACACAGTTTGTACAAAATGTTCCCTTAACAATATCACAAACAACATGATGTAGGGGTGAGCTGGCCCGGTGCCAACGTATGGTTAACGCGCGAGAGCCGAATTCTTTTGTGGCTCGACGCGATTCACATCTTGTCATGCTATGTGACCGGTGTGCAGAGTGAAAAATAGTTACTAGCCCTACTAAATAATTGCCCGTGAATTTGTTTGCGCTGATGAGATGAAGGAATAACACATGGACGGACACTTCACGGATTCATAAAGGAAAGTCAAAATTAATGTCTTAAAAAACGCGATGATCACACTTTGAAAGTGCAATCAATCATTCAACTTTTGTGAACAATATTATAAATTTATTATTATTGTTTATTATATTTTATTAATAAATTTATTAATATGTTCCCACAAAAGTTGATGATTGATTTGCACTTTCAAAGTGTGATCATCGCGTTTTTTAAACTTTAATTTTTGTGACTTTCCTTTAGAATCCGTAAGTGTCCGTCATGTGTTATTCCTTCATATCATCAGCTCATTAAACGTCCCACCGAGGGGCACGAGCCTACCCGTATAGGGTGATTAGGCCTGAGTCGTCCACGCGGCCCAGTGCGGATTGGACGACTTCACACACAACTTCGAATCTCTTCGCAGGCGTGCATGAAGGTTTTCCTCACGATGTTTTCCTTCACGTAAGAGCGTCGGATAACGTACATATATTTTTTGCGAAAATTCGAAAATACATTGTAGCGTGTCGCGGATTTGAACTCAGCCCTCCGGTAGGAAGGCGAATAGTCCACACACTGAGCCACCGACGCTCTAACGACGCTCTTCCTTAATTATTCCAAATTTTTTCTGCTCTCTCTTCAACTTACTCGTATAGCAGTCCTCTGATACAGACATAGGTCTCCCCCATTTTGCGGCAATTTATCAACTTTTATGTTATATATTAGTTATACTTATTCTATTTTAATATGTTTCTTGGTATTTTACTTTAAAATAAGTAACTAGCATTCGTATATCGTCAAAATATTTAAAAGTAGTACATTTATAATATCATAAAAACAAATATCTAAACATTTTTGTGCTGTGCACTTGCAAAACTGTACACTTTTGGACGTAAACTTCGTAACGTCGCAATATTCTTGGATTTGCTTACTGGACTATTTAAGTGAAGAACGAAGCCGAGTTTCACACTCAAACAATAAAACATTTTACTGCATAGCGTGAGCGAGTGAAATTTGCTGACGTGGGTGTCATTTCATACAACTGTTGCAACAAAAATATTTAAAATAGTTGAACTAATATATTGTTGGTGTTAGACACTACAGTTACGGTGTCATATATCACACCCAGAAAAGTTAAGCTCAAGTTACGATTGGACAATAATTAGAATCAATAAATACATGGGTTCCATTTATTTATGCCTTAAAGTTTTCTTTTTCCTTCCGCTTTAGATTTAGTCGATGGTTTTGAGTTTTAATATAACTGATTCAAAATAGATGAAAATAAACCTTTATGAAGAGATGATACTGCCATCAACAAAGTCAAACACAACGTGTTTAAATTAACCAGAGAAAACTAAATTAACAGCAGTAATAGAATTTATAACGGGTTGAACGAGATTAAAAATGTACGCCGCAAAGTGGGTGCGAAAGAACGCCTGGGTTCATAAAATTAGCCGATTAACTTTTAAGTTGATAAAGCAAACTGCTACCAAACATGTTCACTGCATAGTTATGGGAAGTAATTATTGTATAATCTAATGTAAGTTAGTATTCACTTCTTAATTAAAAAAATATAGAATCATATCTAACGTATGTACACGAACGACACGACACGTACCAATGTGTTTTCGAAAATATATATACGTTATCCAACGCTCTTACGGTGAAGGAAAACATCGTGAGGAAACCTTCATGCACGCCTGCGAAGAGATTCGAAGGTTGTG
>PQWD01002926.1:0-10104 GCA_019425675.1 Leucinodes orbonalis
ACTAGCTTATCCGTTACGCTATGTGTACACTCCTACTAATATAGGTATATAGATGTCCACTTCAAAAGGGTTACTAACTACATAGTATGTAGACAAAATATTAATAAGAAATTAATCACTCCAAAATACTGAAATCTGAAAACGGTAACAGTAAAAAGAAATTCCTACGTACAGACCACTATTTTATCTAGCTCTACCAAACGGTATCTGAAGTAACCTTATTTGCAATGCTTAAATATAAAATTGTTTACCAACCCTTTCATTATATCTGATACGACTGAGATTATTTGCTACAGTAAAATTATTTTAACCTTGAGTTAACAGATAAAAAATATATTAACTTTGAGCTACATTTAAAACAATATTGTTTACATACCTGATCCTTTATATAGTCAAACATCAGTATGCATGAAACAAGCCAAAACAACGAGAGTGAAACTTGTGTTGCATAATATTTTAACTTACACAAGACGCTTTGAAATAGGATAATTTGCAAATCGCATGTATTCCCGGTTTGACATAGAAACTAAACTTTCGCGTCATGCGACAATTTAGTGCCACTGTGTACGTATTGTTCGCCTTGCCGCCGTCAACTTTCCACCGATTGTGCTGTTACAACTTCTACAAACAGTGCTTTTTTAGGAAGTTTCCGCCTGTGTTTCATTAAGATCGACCTTTTGTTTTTTCAGAACGTTGCAGCATTAGGTTGTGTAATATCGTTGGAACCGAATGGACCGTTGCGGGCGGTGCGGTCTTCATAACGATATTATTTGTAGCGTTGGTGATTATCGTGCAGGTTTATCTGGAGGCGCCGCGACACAGTGCATCTCGTTAGCGACTTCTGTAAATAATGCGATAACATCGGGCACGGTCGGTCGACACGCGCCTGCGACGGTACACATATACTAGACCTGCGCCCGCGCCGCTGCTGCCTTTACATAGCAGGTGTTGTCTCTATTTACGAGTGATATTCGCTTATTGTCTTGTCAAATTTAAGGGGTCTCATAAATCTTTGGTAGCCAAGCCAACCTCACCTGTTGTGCTTGACGAATTAAAATCAGACTAACACTTTCATGGGTAGTTACACACATAAATACAAAGATAAGTAGAGATAGACTTAAACTTTCC
Organism: Leucinodes orbonalis; assembly: GCA_019425675.1. Taxonomy (NCBI): domain Eukaryota; kingdom Metazoa; phylum Arthropoda; class Insecta; order Lepidoptera; family Crambidae; genus Leucinodes; species Leucinodes orbonalis. The sequence goes on from PQWD01002926.1 coordinate 1,129, forward strand.
CCTCTACTTTTCTGGAAAACCTCCACTTTTTTACTTTTTCAAGGAACTAATCAGATGCAATAGAAAATCCACAGTCAGATGCCTACTAATGGCATTCATGGCTCGGTGAAATAATAATAGTTTTAGCTGAGCATAGAGCCGAGGCGACAGAGGACTACGACGCGAGTGACCTACGCACGCTCAAAGGTAAAACCCATAGCAAACAAACCAGATTTTTTTCAATATAACAGTATCAGATAAAGGCCCTGAGAACAAACCAGTTAATATGCTTTGGACTAATCTTGAAATGATGAAAGCCATAAAGGGCCTTTGTACAGCAGTGGACGTGAAGGCTTTTACTCTCAAAATTGTTACACTGAGGAAATATTCTAACAACTCTAGTTAACAAATTACAATAAGTGTGCAGCAGTTTTACATAATGACTACTTTACGGAAGACACACTGGTTGCACATCCATACTGATTATACTAAAGAAAGTATAGCAAGTGTTACAATAGGAATTTACGTTTATTATAGACAGTTTAATGTGCATAATGTATTTTCATAGCTTGTATTAACCGTCGATATTCTTAAACATGACTAAGCCTTTACACTTTCGTACCACTATAGATTATAAATGTGTTTATACAACAGTACCCGTCTAAATACAGGTAGTGCTAAAGTCAAATAAATGATTTATATGTAAACCCGTTACTTATTAGCAAAGTTTATATAGATCACGACTTCAAAGTTTTTGGGACGTGACGCTTACGGCACTTTTGGTACAGACTACACATCATAATAGCATTTGTATACGAGTGAAATGCGTCTTTTAGTTATATCATTAACGATAAAATGTTGGGAACAACTAGCGCGCACCACAACAGGTAACAATTGAGCACTATCGGGTAAGTTGTAGGACCGTTAAGTTATAAATTCGAAAGATAATCTCGGATGGAGGTTGCTAAAACTGTCAAATAACGCTATCACAGTTACAATGCGTAGTCAATTATAAAAGTTACCTCTACATTTATCTGCGTGCCAAATCTTAAAATCCGTTACGATATAAGTTTATATTTGGCTTCGAACGTATTAATTTAAAGTTTGATAACCGCTATATTATGTCGATATGCTTTGATTGACTGAGAAGAGTCGGCTCATCGTGTGTGGCACATTAATAAATAACCAACGATCATCTTACTCGAAGAGATTGATGCACCCCCATTTAAAATAAGAACATCTAAGGTACTATATAATCACAGTCACATAATAGACTCTCATGTTATAGTAGTATGGTCAGCCGTAAGGGAAATAACCATTGCATCTGAACTTTGTCCTGTTTAAATAAACTTAATCTTATAATACATAGTATTCGTAGATTAAGCTATACAATTGTGTATAAGGTAAATCGATTTTTTTTAAATTAAAATGTCAAAACTCAAGGCAATTATTTGTCACACAGTACATAATCCTTATATCAGTAAAAAAATATAAGGTGACGTACTTTTTTGTAAAAGTTTATTAATTTTGAATTCTCAAAAATAGATTCAATGAATTATAATGGTTAACCACAAAAGCTTCCATATAGTCAAAGCCGATGGACAATACAAACGAGCGAGCCACTGTTCATTTTTTAGACTTCACAATTGTTTTAATAGAATGGGATGTGTGAATTGATTTACTCGTAGATCTTTAATAAATCATTTAATTAGCCTTTACATTGTACGTGAAAGCTGTATAAGACAAAGCGAGACACTCCTGCCAGTTAAACCTGTTATATTATTTTATTAAAGCATTTCACTTTTCCAAACTACTACAGCATGCTTCACTAATCGTTGTAAGTGTTCGATGATCAATTACTTACTTTCTGAAGCGAATTTGATACTCACAGGTAACCACTGAGTGATGGTTAAATGAAATTACATGTAATTACTCAGATATCGGTTTCATTTTTACCCTGCTAGTGCAGCAGTACTTTTTTATGTATTGATGATTGAGACTTAATAAGATATATTCATTTATTTATTCACAATTTATTTGTAACAAAAGTTTAAAATAAGTTTATGACATGGGCAGTTGCAGGTGATGAGTTACAATTATGTATTTTCAGTCTATGTGACCACCGAACCGCGGAAACAGTGCCCACGTTCTGATAGAGTGCCCAAAACCAATATGAAAAAATTAACAACGGAATAAAAATTAAAACAAAATAGACAAACAACAATAATGTGATATATGATGGACGAGAGTAAAAAGACAAATATTTATCGAATATTGCAAAATATAGTTAAAAAGTAAACAAAAGAAACAGCACAGAGTAAATAAAACAATACTTGCACACATATATTTGAGCATATAGAGGTGACAGATAGCATAAGTAATAAAGTATAAGTAATAGAAATAATGTAATATAAAAAGGTAGATTAGAAATAAGAAATAAGTATAATTATAGTAGTAAGTTAAATGAAACAGATTGTGGCTCATGAGCTGTGTCGAGTACCCATCAGGAAACAATAAAGTAGAAGAAAATAAAATAGCTATAAGTACTATATATAAGTTATAATATCAAGAAAAATCGAAACATTGTTTAAAATAAGTATAGTCGTAAGCATAAGATAAGAAAAATTAACAGAGAAGTGTTAGAAATAAAAAATTGTAACATAGAAATTGAGGAAAAATTAATAATAATAAGGGTCCCTGACAACAACATCAGGGGAAATGTGATCCAAAAAAAAAAAAAAAAAAAAATTATGTATTTATATTGTAATACGTACTTACATGGAAGTATTGATTAACAAGAGCGTTATTTAATCACGTCCGAATATCTCAGGTTTCGACAGTCATTGTACTAGAACATAATAAATATATTATATTTCAATGCTTACTTATTTTTTACCACGTCTTTAATAATTATAGCGGCTCAATTTTTTGTTAACTTTAATTTTAAGACGTCGAGCATAAGTCAAGAACCAAGAAGATATAAAAAAACGGCGCGATATTATAATGCATGAATAATTGAAAACTTGTGTGTGTTATATCTTTACGTGCGTGAGCATTGCCTCACGTAAATAGGAATTGTCTTTAAGGCATACTTAAATTTTACGTAATAGTCGCATCATAAAATGGGTCCATGGTCATTTTATAGGATCAATTTTGAAATTATTAAATTATTTTTAAATATAACAAGTAATATAATTCAATGGGATACGTTACGATCTGAAAATATAAAATAAAGAACAGGAAAGGTGAAAAACATTAGTAAAATAAATTAGTCTTACTCCAAATAATTAATTTATTTTGCAACTTTTCACTAAGCCCTTTAGTTTTGCCGCCCAATACGGCATGCTTTAATATCCGATTGACCATAGACTATTTTATAATTACTTCGCCAGTTGTTATCACTATATTCAACGACCGGGAAATGTGGACTACTAGAATTCCTCTAACAACAGTTATCTATCAATCAAAACGAATAAGACTGATCGTTTAGACGGTAAATGTAATTAAAGGCACAATGCATTTTCGTATCCAGAAATGGGAATGGTAATTATGAATGTAAAGGCAATGAAACAGGTGCTCATGTCTTTTTGTGTTATGATTTCCGGTTAATCAAGTTTCGGACAGATGTCCGCGGCGTGGGAACTAACGGCTCGACCGGAGTAAGTGTTCGTCTCTTTTAGTAATTTATTTGACCGGTGTTAAATAATTTTGTAAAGTTCTCGCGGATCTACCGTTTCTCAAGTTCCGCTGTTCTTGCCACGTAATTGATATACATACTGTTAACCAAACATTAGTGATATCCTATCACGTCGCTATCACTGCTTGTTTATCTTAAAAATGATTGAATAGATTTGATGATAATGTGATAATGCTTAACGATAAAAATATTATTATAATTCTGGATAACTGACACACATTTACCCACTTTCAATTGGGTAAGTGGTGTGTCAGTAATCCTAACCTCTGGGTTGCGTTTACATAATGCTTGCTTTCACACTCGGCGACATTCGCGTTGTACCGTTCAATATTACAGCCGTGACGGGTACGCCAGTTAGACTAACTGAATCAATGCTCACGCCCTCACGACTTAAGTGTAACTAGTCTAAACATCGATGAAAGTGGGCCCAATTTCCAACTTATCCTTTAGGAGAAACTCCACGTTCAATGTATCGTTCGAACGTGGGTGGTCGTGACCGCTACCACTGTCTTCATTTGTAGGATCGAGTGGCGAGAGAGTTCACAGAGTAACGCCGACCGTTTAGCTCCACTCGCAGTACTAGCACTGTGCGCGGTCAGTCCCGCTTCATGCGCCGGCGCAAGTGTACGTTCCAATCATACAATCCCCAACTTGTTAACAAATAGAAGCCAGTGAGTTCTTGCAGACAACAGGATAACCGTGACAGGTAAGTTAAATCTCAAATTGAGGTCAGTGTTTCGATTGCGGTTAAATCACCACATTTGCACGACGGTGCGTGCTCGGGTGTAAACAATACCATTGTGGTCAGCTTTTGTTTTCGGTCAAATGTGCATAAACTTATTATGGTGAAACATGGTTTGCGTAATTTGTTTTGCGATTGTTTGAAACCTTGTCACCCAGTTTATTTAAAGATTTTATTATGAATATTTTTTTGTCGTAAAGGATGATTTCTTAGTATAAACAATAACAACCTTGACCATTTAATAAAAATTTTACCTTGCAAATTATAATAATAATTAAAATTTATAAAGTAAGTATGTAGTGAAATTAAACTTATAAATAACTAGGTTAGTAGTATTTCCATGTCCTTTTGATGCTTTATTTTAATGAAATAACAAAAAAATGAAAACCTTGTAGGAGCTAGCTACAGCCTGGTTACCTGCTTCGGCATGGAAAGTATAACAAAGTATAATCAGGTAAATCTTGTAAGTAATTCAGATCACATACATCAAAAGCGGGTCCAGTTGCCGCGGGGCCGGTTCTTTTTGGGGCACGACAGAAAAATAGTCCTTGTAACACTGGTCAATGGGTACTTTGACGGTTTCTTTGTGCCTCCGTTGCCTTTGCGAGATCGGTCGTGCGATTAATGAGTACTTTTTTATATCGGATTGTGGTGTTACAAAAAAGTATAAAAGGCTCATTATAGAACAAGACGTAATGATTAAACATCACATTTACTATTTCATTTACCGACCTTGACTTATAATTGAATAGTTTCGAATGTTAGTTTTTTAATGCCATATTTTGTTATCAACGTTAATGTATCGTAAAATCTGAAATGCTGATATTAAATTTAGTACATTTAAATAACTGAAACTTACTTTATGACATATCAAATATGTAAATAAATAAATATCTACTGACATACACACAGCGCCATCCAGTCCCAAACTAAACATTTAGCCTGTATATAAAAATACATACATATTATACATAGAAAACACCCAGATCAATACAAACAGACATGTTCATACATACAAATGTTTGTACTGCCCTGAGATCGAACCCTTGGTCGACGTCTCAACCATTACTCCAAATACATAGGTTGTCCTATTTTATTTTTATGATATTGAATCAATTTCATAAAAATTACAAAAAGTTTGTCCGTTGATAATCGAACACTGTATCACAGTGATCATAGAAAGACGTTTTGATATATCTAAAAAATTGTTCAGTAAGATATCAGCTTCGTTTCGCTCGTTTGTCATTTAAATATTTATAAACACAAAAGCAAAATGTCAATACAGCAAACATCAAAATCAAATAGACTTTATTAAATTTAGGTCCATATACAACACATGAATCGCAAATGAAGTACTACTGCTTTACACTTCTTTTCTACTGAAAACCAAGTACATAAAGTCGATAGTTTGCCATGCATCCTATCGTATAATGGATGCACGCTTCACTGACACCTATGGATGCAACAAGGACGCCGGATGGCCTTGGAGAGATGTCGGTTACTATTGTGCTATTGTGAATTATGCACTTTTTGCCCACCACCTCGTACAAGATCCGTGACACGCTTTCTACGGACGTAGTGATGATTCTTACACTGCGTTGCAACCTTTCTACACGTTTTTAATTGGGAACTATGACTGGGACTCGTTAACGACTCAGTATATGTATATAATATAGAACGGTAAACATTTTAAGGATAAAATAATAGTTGTTATAGGTTCATCTTATATACCTTATTCCAAGAGAGAACGCGTATTTTAAAACGAACTAAAACGGGATATAAAACAACGACCCGTGTGGTGTAATTGGTTGATATGTCGCCTTTTACACCAAGAGTTCCGGCTTGATTCCCGGGCAGTACAAGCATTTGTGTGCGTGATCATGTCTGTTTCCTGACTTGGTCATTCTTACTGAAAACCAATAAAGATACAACCCCACACTCGACTGAGGGTTAATCAAGATTTTGCAAATCAGTAGTCTCATATGAACTTATTCAGTATCGTAGTTTACGGTTCGATTAACCCTGTGATCGTTCATCCGTACCGTTGGTTTCTATAGCGATTCTCCTCCGAATACACAAGAAAAGCAGTCTGTCCCATAGCGTCGTAACTATGTTGGTATCTACGAAACTCATCAGGGAATTGTTATTAATATCGACGATATATCTTTGTTCACTGTTTTTGTGTCAGTACCGACAAGAGATTAATCAAATTCATAACTTATGTTCTGGCGAACTTTAAGAATAATAAATTTATCATTTATTTCGGATAGAATTCTTTTTCTCAATATTCTTAGTTATTATATATTGACATATTGCATATATTATTTGTTCAATTGACTTTATATTAGGATATATTTTTACATTGTGTCAAACAAAACCTGAGTACCTATATTTAAAGTTTAACGTAACGTTACAAACAAAACGAAACGTTTTTAACGTAGTTGTGGTCTTATATTAATGGAACCAGAATAAAGAGATTTTCTTTATAAATCGAATTGAAAATCTAACCAGTCTGGTGCTTAAATTTATTTTAATCGTTACTAAGCATTTTGAAATGAGAATGAGTTTATTTTCCCGATATTTTGTCAATACAATGTTTGTCAACTAACGGCCGCTGACTGATAAAAACAATATAAGGAGATAAAACCGAAAACCCGGTTTAATAACAAAATTCCTTCAGATAACGTGCTTCTTATGGTGATATTTATTATAATACCAGCGGTATAACTCGCGGTATAAGAAATTCTCTCAAAGTAAAACATAAATTAAAATCGTTTCGTTACGTTAAAGCGCGCAGCTCAAACAAAATTAAAAAGAAAAAATATTTTGTTGAATGAACCGTATTCATATTCATATGTATGATAAAAAAATATATTTAAATATTACAAACCGACATTCTAATTTTATTTATATGTATAGATAAGGGAATTGAGTGTAAATTATTACAAAGATTAATGATCAGATATTTACTTTAAAAATGTGTTTGTCGGATAGCCGATCTTTAGTGAAGGCACGGCAGCTTAAATTATGTATAAAAATCACTGTCATATCACAGCTCACGAGCCTCAGAACAATAACAATGCGATGTTCGAGTATTACCGCTTCACTCATAAAGCGGATATTTTATTGTTGCTTTAGAGAATATTGTTGCCTTTGTCACATAAAGGGACGGCGACAAATTAAAAAGCCAAGCAGCAGAGGTTTTATTGGGAATATAATTGCAGTCTCATCATCAGCTCATTAAACGTCCCCACCGAGGGGCACGAGCCTACCCGTATAGGTTGATTAGGCCTTAGTCGTCCACGCGGGCCCAGTGCGGATTGGACGACTTTACACACAACCTTCAAATCTCTTCGCAGGCGTGCATGAAGGTTTCCTCACGATGTTTTCCTTCACCGTAAGAGCGTTGGATAACGTACATATATTTTCGAAAATTCGAAAACACATTGGTACGTCTCGGGATTTGAACCTCAGCCCTCCCGGTAGAAAGGCGACAGTCCACACCATTGAGCCAAAGACGCTCTACTAACGGCCGCTGACAATTGCAGTCTACTGTTATTTATTTTCAACTGAATCGCAATCGTTGTTCCGCAGGATGTGTCTATAGATTTATCAATTTTTACTCTAAATTCACAACAATCGTCAGTTAAAAAAGTCGAGTCGTAACCAGAAGCAAAAGTGTTCAGTCCAAACAGTATTGTTCTAAGATTTCAACGGTTTTAATTCCTTCAGAAATTTTGTAAGAAAAATAATTACTTCTCATTGCTGCCCTCTCGGTCGACTCTGACATCTACGGCATTGCGCTGCGGCATTCATTTGATGTTTACCATTTCGATCGCGAACTCTCATCAATGATCGTTGATACGCCTGAGTGGTTTCTATTGCATGTCCACACATGAATAAAATAGAGACGACAACCCCGTGGCGCGCAGCTTCGGGGTTAATGTGACGTCGCTATTCTGCCATGTACAGGACACCGCCAGGCCCTATGGAAAAGCAACGTATTCACTCAGAGTGTAACATTGCAGCTGCACTTGCAACCTTAATGACCGCTATTAGCATGCTACTTACTTTGAACAACTTCGACACATAATTATTTGTTGTTTTCTTAATGTTTAGCTAATTTACACCTGTCAAAAACCTAATTTCCATTATACTATTAAATACAAACAAAATACTATGTTATTATATACATTTTAGGAATATTAATGCTATTAGTTGCTTGTTGGAGTAATATATTTATAATATCGGAACGCATAATTTTCATAAGTGCGACCTGCCATAAGTTTTGTGTCGTGCCTTTTTTTTCTCAGCTCAGGAGTAATAACCCAAAAACTCTTGTCTCAGGCATTGTGAATTGTGGCTAATTACAACATTAGCCCCATTTTATAAATTACACCGAATAATAAAAAGTACGCGTAATCCCCTTTATATAACGATATTGTTTTTAACTATATGGTTTGTAAGTAGGTATAAAACTAAAAATCATAATATTTATAACATGTTTTTTGGTGATTAACATACTTAATCCATGTGCATGAAAAATACATCATACACA
>PQWD01002926.1:11246-32839 GCA_019425675.1 Leucinodes orbonalis
TGTGTATGAATGCATTTTTTTCATGCACATGGATTAAGTATGTTAAACCCAAAAAACATGTTATAAATATTATGATTTTTAGTTTTATACTTACTTACAAACCATATAGTTAAAAACAATATCGTTAAATATAAAGGGGATTACGCGTACTTTTTATTATTCGGTGTAATTTATAAAATGGGGCTAATGTTGTAATTAGCCACAATTCACAATGCCTGAGACAAGAGTTTTTGGGTTATTACTCCTGAGCTGAGAAAAAAAAGGCACGACACAAAACTTATGGCAGGTCGCACTTATGAAAATTATGCGTTCCGATATTATAAATATATTACTCCAACAAGCAACTAATAGCATTAATATTCCTAAAATGTATATAATAACATAGTATTTTGTTTGTATTTAATAGTATAACTACCTCCGAACCAGTGGTAGCTTCATTTGACATTCATAAGTGTTCTTTAAGGACCTAACCTGAATAAACACTTTCATTTTCATTTTTTCATTTTCATATAATAAAATTATGTTTTTGACAGGTGTAAATTAGCTAAACATTAAGAAAACAACAAATAATTATGTGTCGAAGTTGTTCAAAGTAAATAGCATGCTAATAGCGGTCATTAAGGTTGCAAATGCAGCTGCAATGTTACACTCCTGAGTGAATACGTTGCTTTTCCATAGGGCCTGGCGGTGTCCTGTACATGGCAGAATAGCGACGTCACATTAACCCCGAAGCTGCGCGCCACGGGGTTGTCGTCTCTATTTTATTCATGTGTGGACATGCAATAGAAACCACTCAGGCGTATCAATGATCATTGATATTGATCGCGATCGAAATGGTAAACATCAAATGAATGCCGCAGCGCAATGCCGTAGATGTCAGAGTCGACCGAGAGGGCAGCAATGAGAAGTAATTATTTTTCTTACAAAATTGCTGAAGGAATTAAAACCGTTGAAAAACTTAGAACAATACTGTTTGGACTGAACTCTTTTGCTTCTGGTTACGACTCGACTTTTTTAACTGACGATTGTTGTGAATTTAGAGTAAAAATTGATAAATCTATAGACACATCCTGCGGAACAACGATTGCGATTCAGTTGAAAATAAATAACAGTAGACTGCAATTGTCAGCGGCCGTTAGTAGAGCGTCTTTGGCTCAATGGTGTGGACTGTCGCCTTTCTACCGGGAGGGCTGAGGTTCAAATCCCGAGACGTACCAATGTGTTTTCGAATTTTCGAAAATATATGTACGTTATCCAACGCTCTTACGGTGAAGGAAAACATCGTGAGGAAACCTTCATGCACGCCTGCGAAGAGATTTGAAGGTTGTGTGTAAAGTCGTCCAATCCGCACTGGGCCCGCGTGGACGACTAAGGCCTAATCAACCTATACGGGTAGGCTCGTGCCCCTCGGTGGGGACGTTTAATGAGCTGATGATGAGACTGCAATTATATTCCCAATAAAACCTCTGCTTGGCTTTTTAATTTGTCGCCGTCCCTTTATGTGACAAAGGCAACAATATTCTCTAAAGCAACAATAAAATATCCGCTTTATGAGTGAAGCGGTAATACTCGAACATCGCATTGTTATTGTTCTGAGGCTCGTGAGCTGTGATATGACAGTGATTTTTATACATAATTTAAGCTGCCGTGCCTTCACTAAAGATCGGCTATCCGACAAACACATTTTAAAGTAAATATCTGATCATTAATCTTTGTAATAATTTACACTCAATTCCCTTATCTATACATATAAATAAAATTAGAATGTCGGTTTGTAATATTTAAATATTTTTTTTATCATACATATGAATATGAATACGTTCATTCAACAAAATATTTTTTTTGAATTTTGTTTGAGCTGCGCGCTTTAACGTAACGAAACGATTTTAATTTATGTTTTACTTTGAGAGAATTTCTTATACCGCGAGTTATACCGCTGGTATTATATAAATATCACCATAAGAAGCACGTTATCTGAAGGAATTTTGTTATTAAACCGGGTTTTCGGTTTTATCTCCTTATATTGTTTTTATCAGTCAGCGGCCGTTAGTTGACAAACATTGTATTGACAAAATATCGGGAAAATAAACTCATTCTCATTTCAAAATGCTTAGTACGATTAAAATAAATTTAAGCACCAGACTGGTTAGATTTTCAATTCGATTTATAAAGAAAATCTCTTTATTCTGGTTCCATTAATATAAGACACAACTACGTTAAAAACGTTTCGTTTTGTTTGTAACGTTACGTTAAACTTTAAATATAGGTACTCAGGTTTTGTTTGACACAATGTAAAATATATCCTAATATAAAGTCAATTGAACAAATAATATATGCAATATTAATAATAATATAAACTAAGAATATTGAGAAAAAGAATTCTATCCGAAATAAATGATAAATTTTTATTCTTAAAGTTCGCCAGAACATAAGTTGAATTTGATTAATCTCTTGTCGGTACTGTAACTTATTACATCGGCCAAAACAGTGAACAAAGATATATCGTCGATATTAATAACAATTCCCTGATGAGTTTCGTACCAACATAGTTACGACGCTATGGGACAGACTGCTTTTCTTGTGTATTCGGAGGAGAATCGCTATAGAAACCAACGGTACGGATGAACGATCACAGGGTTAATCGAACCGTAAACTACGATACTGAATAAGTTCATATGAGACTACTGATTTGCAAAATCTTGATTAACCCTCAGTCGAGTGTGGGGTTGTATCTTTATTGGTTTTCAGTAAGAATGACCAAGTCAGGAAACAGACATGATCACGCACACAAATGCTTGTATTGCCCGGGAATCAAGCCGGAACTCTTGGTGTAAAAGGCGACATATCAACCAATTACACCACACGGGTCGTTGTTTTATATCCCGTTTTAGTTCGTTTTAAAATACGCGTTCTCTCTTGGAATAAGGTATATAAGATGAACCTATAACAACTATTATTTTATCCTTAAAATGTTTACCGTTCTATATTATATACATATACTGAGTCGTTAACAGTCCCAGTCATAGTTCCCAATTAAAAACGTGTAGAAAGGTTGCAACGCAGTGTAAGAATCATCACTACGTCCGTAGAAAGCGTGTCACGGATCTTGTACGAGGTGGTGGGCAAAAAGTGCATAATTCACAATAGCACAATAGTAACCGACATCTCTCCAAGGCCATCCGGCGTCCTTGTTGCATCCATAGGTGTCAGTGAAGCGTGCATCCATTATACGATAGGATGCATGGCAAACTATCGACTTTATGTACTTGGTTTTCAGTAGAAAAGAAGTGTAAAGCAGTAGTACTTCATTTGCGATTCATGTGTTGTATATGGACCTAAATTTAATAAAGTCTATTTGATTTTGATGTTTGCTGTATTGACATTTTGCTTTTGTGTTTATAAATATTTAAATGACAAACGAGCGAAACGAAGCTGATATCTTACTGAACAATTTTTTAGATATATCAAAACGTCTTTCTATGACATCATATCACAGTGTTCGATTATCAACGGACAAGCTTTTGTAATTTTTATGAAATTGATTCAATATCATAAAAATAAAATAGGACAACCTATGTATTTGGAGTAATGGTTGAGACGTCGACCAAGGGTTCGATCTCAGGGCAGTACAAACATTTGTATGTATGAACATGTCTGTTTGTATTGATCTGGGTGTTTTGTCTATGTATAATATGTATGTATTTTTATATACAGGCTAAATGTTTAGTTTGGGACTGGATGGCGCTGTGTGTATGTCAGTAGATATTTATTTATTTACATATTTGATATGTCATAAAGTAAGTTTCAGTTATTTAAATGTACTAAATTTAATATCAGCATTTCAGATTTTACGATACATTAACGTTGATAACAAAATATGGCATTAAAAAACTAACATTCGAAACTATTCAATTATAAGTCAAGGTCGGTAAATGAAATAGTAAATGTGATGTTTAATCATTACGTCTTGTTCTATAATGAGCCTTTTATACTTTTTTGTAACACCACAATCCGATATAAAAAAGTACTCATTAATCGCACGACCGATCTCGCAAAGGCAACGGAGGCACAAAGAAACCGTCAAAGTACCCATTGACCAGTGTTACAAGGACTATTTTTCTGTCGTGCCCCAAAAAGAACCGGCCCCGCGGCAACTGGACCCGCTTTTGATGTATGTGATCTGAATTACTTACAAGATTTACCTGATCATACTTTGTTATACTTCCCATGCCGAAGCAGGTAACCAGGCTCTAACTAGCTCCTACAAGGTTTTCATTTTTTTGTTATTTCATTAAAATAAAGCATCAAAAGGACATGGAAATACTACTAACCTAGTTATTTATAAGTTTAATTTCACTACATACTTACTTTATAAATTTTAATTATTATTATAATTTGCAAGGTAAAATTTTTATTAAATGGTCAAGGTTGTTATTGTTTATACTAAGAAATCATCCTTTACGACAAAAAAATATTCATAATAAAATCTTTAAATAAACTGGGTGACAAGGTTTCAAACAATCGCAAAACAAATTACGCAAACCATGTTTCACCATAATAAGTTTATGCACATTTGACCGAAAACAAAAGCTGACCACAATGGTATTGTTTACACCCGAGCACGCACCGTCGTGCAAATGTGGTGATTTAACCGCAATCGAAACACTGACCTCAATTTGAGATTTAACTTACCTGTCACGGTTATCCTGTTGTCTGCAAGAACTCACTGGCTTCTATTTGTTAACAAGTTGGGGATTGTATGATTGGAACGTACACTTGCGCCGGCGCATGAAGCGGGACTGACCGCGCACAGTGCTAGTACTGCGAGTGGAGCTAAACGGTCGGCGTTACTCTGTGAACTCTCTCGCCACTCGATCCTACAAATGCAGACAGTGGTAGCGGTCACGACCACCCACGTTCGAACGATACATTGAACGTGGAGTTTCTCCTAAAGGATAAGTTGGAAATTGGGCCCACTTTCATCGATGTTTAGACTAGTTACACTTAAGTCGTGAGGGCGTGAGCATTGATTCAGTTAGTCTAACTGGCGTACCCGTCACGGCTGTAATATTGAACGGTACAACGCGAATGTCGCCGAGTGTGAAAGCAAGCATTATGTAAACGCAACCCAGAGGTTAGGATTACTGACACACCACTTACCCAATTGAAAGTGGGTAAATGTGTGTCAGTTATCCAGAATTATAATAATATTTTTATCGTTAAGCATTATCACATTATCATCAAATCTATTCAATCATTTTTAAGATAAACAAGCGGTGATAGCGACGTGATAGGATATCACTAATGTTTGGTTAACAGTATGTATATCAATTACGTGGCAAGAACAGCGGAACTTGAGAAACGGTAGATCCGCGAGAACTTTACAAAATTATTTAACACCGGTCAAATAAATTACTAAAAGAGACGAACACTTACTCCGGTCGAGCCGTTAGTTCCCACGCCGCGGACATCTGTCCGAAACTTGATTAACCGGAAATCATAACACAAAAAGACATGAGCACCTGTTTCATTGCCTTTACATTCATAATTACCATTCCCATTTCTGGATACGAAAATGCATTTGCCTTTAATTACATTTACCGTCTAAACGATCAGTCTTATTCGTTTTGATTGATAGATAACTGTTGTTAGAGGAATTCTAGTAGTCCACATTTCCTGGTCGTTGAATATAGTGATAACAACTGGCGAAGTAATTATAAAATAGTCTATGGTCAATCGGATATTAAAGCATGCCGTATTGGGCGGCAAAACTAAAGGGCTTAGTGAAAAGTTGCAAAATAAATTAATTATTTGGAGTAAGACTAATTTATTTTACTAATGTTTTTCACCTTTCCTGTTCTTTATTTTATATATTTTCAGATCGTAACGTATCCCATTGAATTATATTACTTTGTTATATTTAAAAATAATTTAATAATTTCAAAATTGACTTCCTATAAAATGACCATGGACCCATTTTATGATGCGACTATTACGTAAAATTTAAGTATGCTCTTAAAAGACAATTCCTATTTACGTGAGGCAATGCTCACGCACGTAAAGATATAACACACAAGTTTTCAATTATTCATGCATTATAATATCGCGCCGTTTTTTTATATCTTCTTGGTTCTTGACTTATACTCGACGTCTTAAAATTAAAGTTAACAAAAAATTGAGCCGCTATAATTATTAAAGACGTGGTAAAAAATAAGTAAGCATTGAAATATAATATATTTATTATGTTCTAGTACAATGACTGTCGAAACCTGAGATATTCGGACGTGATTAAATAACGCTCTTGTTAATCAATACTTCCATGTAAGTACGTATTACAATATAAATACATAATTTGTAACTCATCACTTCCAACTGCCCATGTCATAAACTTATTTTAAACTTTTGTTACAAATAAATTGTGAATAAATAAATGAATATATCTTATTAAGTCTCAATCATCAATACATAAAATAAAGTACTGCTGCACTAGCAGGGTAAAAATGAAACCGATATCTGAGTAATTACATGTAATTTCATTTAACCATCACTCAGTGGTTACCTGTGAGTATCAAATTCGCTTCAGAAAGTAAGTAATTTGATCATCGAACACTTACAACGATTAGTGAAGCATGCTGTAGTAGTTTGGAAAAGTGAAATGCTTTAATAAAATAATATAACAGGTTTAACTGGCAGGGAGTGTCTCGCTTTGTCTTATACAGCTTTCACGTACAATGTAAAGGACTAATTAAATGATTTATTAAAGATCTACGAGTAAATCAATTCACACATCCCATTCTATTAAAACAATTGTGAATGTCTAAAAAATGAACAGTGGCTCGCTCGTTTTGTATTTGTCCATCGGCTTTGACTATATGGAAGCTTTTGTGGTTAACCATTATAATTCATTGAATCTATTTTTGAGAATTCAAAATTAATAAACTTTTACAAAAAGTACGTCACCTTATATTTTTTACTGATATAAGGATTATGTACTGTGTGACAAATAATTGCCTTGAGTTTTGACATTTTAATTTAAAAAAATCGATTTACCTTATACACAATTGTATAGCTTAATCTACGAATACTATGTATTATAAGGATTAAGTTTATTTCAAACAGGACAAAGTTCAGATGCAATGGTTATTTCCCTTACGGCTGACCATACTGATAACATGAGAGCCTATTATGTGACTGTGATTATATAGTACCTTAGATGTTCTTATTTTAAATGGGGGTGCATCAATCTCTTCGAGTAAGATGATCGTTGGTTATTTATTAATGTGCCACACACGATGAGCCGACTCTTCTCAGTCAATCAAAGCATATCGACATAATATAGCGGTTATCAAACTTTAAATTAATACGTTCGAAGCCAAAATATAAACTTATATCGTAACGGATTTTAAGATTTGGCACGCAGATAAATGTAGAGGTAACTTTTATAATTGACTACGCATTGTAACTGTGGATAGCGTTATTTGACAGTTTTAGCAACCTCCATCCGAGATTATCTTTCGAATTTATAACTTAACGGTCCTACAACTTACCCGATAGTGCTCAATTGTTACCTGTTGTGGTGCGCGCTAGTTGTTCCCAACATTTTATCGTTAATGATATAACTAAAAGACGCATTTTACTCGTATACAAATGCTATTATGATGTGTAGTCTGTACCAAAAGTGCCGTAAGCGTCACGTCCCAAAAACTTTGAAGTCGTGATCTATATAAACTTTGCTAATAAGTAACGGGTTACATATAAATCATTTATTTGACTTTTAGCACTACCTGTATTTAGACGGGTACTGTTGTATAAACACATTTATATATCTATAGTGGTACGAAAGTGTAAAGGCTTAGTCATGTTTAAGATAATATCGACGGTTAATACAAGCTATGAAATACATTATGCACATTAAACTGTCTATAATAAACGTAAATTCCTATTGTAACACTTGCTATACTTTCTTTAGTATAATCAGTATGGATGTGCAACCAGTGTGTCTTCCGTAAAGTAGTCATTATGTAAAACTGCTACACACTTATTGTAATTTGTTAACTAGAGCTGTTAGAATATTTCCTCAGTGTCACGTCCACTGCTGTACAAAGGCCCTTTATGGCTTTCATCATTTCAAGATTAGTCCAAAGCATATTAACTGGTTTGTTCTCTGGGCCTTTATCTGATACTGTTATATTGAAAAAAAATCTGGTTTGTTTGCTATGGGTTTTACCTTTGAGCGTGCGTAGGTCACTCGCGTCGTAGTCCTCTGTCGCCTCGGCTCTATGCTCAGCTAAAACTATTATTATTTCACCGAGCCATGAATGCCATTAGTAGGCATCTGACTGTGGATTTTCTATTGCGTCTGATTAGTTCTTGAAAAAGTAAAAAAGTAGAGGTTTTCCAGAAAAGTAGAGGGGAAAGTGTTAAGTCTATCTCTACTTATCTTTGTATTTATGTGTGTAACTACCCATGAAAGTGTTAGTCTGATTTTAATTCGTCAAGCACAACAGGTGAGGTTGGCTTGGCTACCAAAGATTTATGAGACCCCTTAAATTTGACAAGACAAATAAGCGAATATCACTCGTAAATAGAGACAACACCTGCTATGTAAAGGCAGCAGCGGCGCGGGCGCAGGTCTAGTATATGTGTACCGTCGCAGGCGCGTGTCGACCGACCGTGCCCGATGTTATCGCATTATTTACAGAAGTCGCTAACGAGATGCACTGTGTCGCGGCCGCCTCCAGATAAACCTGCACGATAATCACCAACGCCTACAAATAATATCGTTATGATAGACCGCACCGCCCGCAACGGTCCATTCGGTTCCAACGATATTACACAACCTAATGCTGCAACGTTCTGAAAAAACAAAAGGTCGATCTTAATGAAACACAGGCGGAAACTTCCTAAAAAAAGCACTGTTTGTAGAAGTTGTAACAGCACAATCGGTGGAAAGTTGACGGCGGCAAGGCGAACAATACGTACACAGTGGCACTAAATTGTCGCATGACGTGAAAGTTTAGTTTCTATGTCAAACCGGGAATACATGCGATTTGCAAATTATCCTATTTCAAAGCGTCTTGTGTAAGTTAAAATATTATGCAACACAAGTTTCACTCTCGTTGTTTTGGCTTGTTTCATGCATACTGATGTTTGACTATATAAAGGATCAGGTATGTAAACAATATTGTTTTAAATGTAGCTCAAAGTTAATATATTTTTTTATCTGTTAACTCAAGGTTAAAATAATTTTACTGTAGCAAATAATCTCAGTCGTATCAGATATAATGAAAGGGTTGGTAAACAATTTTATATTTAAGGCATTGCAAATAAGGTTACTTCAGATACCGTTTGGTAGAGCTAGATAAAATAGTGGTCTGTACGTAGGAATTTCTTTTTTACTGTTACCGTTTTCAGATTTCAGTATTTTGGAGTGATTAATTTCTTATTAATATTTTGTCTACATACTATGTAGTTAGTAACCCTTTTGAAGTGGACATCTATATACCTATATTAGTAGGAGTGTACACATAGCGTAACGGATAAGCTAGTGTAACTATAGTTGCTTGAACAGTCACTAGCACATGGTACATGACAGTAACACAGGGGAAGAAGGGGCGAGGCGGGGTGGGGAGGGGGAGAGCGAGCATGCTCGCCTAAGGTACTGGTCCTGAGTGAGTGTGATGTTTCAGTGCGGCTATCTCGAGGGCCTGCGCTCATCACTCGGTGGCTGGACGCAGAAAGTTAAATCATGGTACTGGGGAAGACCTCTAGTAAGTGGACCGCCCATCCGTTGGCGGAACGATCAGCGAAATGTCCTAGCACATTGACGATTCTTACATTTGCACGATATTAAAAACTCTCTTTAAAATCTTATTGGAAAATTTCGCTTCTAAAACAAAAGAATCCGCTTGGTGTTAGAGATTTTTTCTCAATGGATGTTCTCACTTTTATATCGATGCACTCATTCGGTGTTAATTTAAAGCATTAACTTTATAATTTGTTCCATTAGTTTTATTTTGATGTAGTAACGCACCATTTCAGTAAAAAAAATCGTATCATTCCGGTAAACATGTCATACATAGCCTGTAGAATATTGTTTTGGGTGGATTAAGCTAAAGTGCTGCATGTAAAATATAGTACAAAAAATCTTAATAACTCATAATTTTTTTTTTGGAATATAGTATTTGTGTGAATGTTAGTTAAATATCATCTTCTATTTTTCATTAGCGCGATTAAAGAAATTATTCTAAATTTGGATTCATTAAAGTGCATGGTGGCGTTAATGCACTACATAGTATCGAGTTACTTGAACATGTTTTGATTCATTCTGGGCTTACTACAAACACGCATAATTTCATATTATTTGCATCATGGTTTAATCTTTAATCGAATTTCTTCTCAAACCTTCATAAACAATCGGGAAAATGACTCTCCATGATACATTTTACACTTGTAAAATATATACCCACTTTGAACCACGCCACCGAGTGATCGAAACGCATGATTCTGACCCTCCAGCACACATCTCACTACAGCTTCTCGATACATTCGACGTATAACAAGTGATCACTGTACATTATTGTAACTGAGAGGCACACGGTCGTAAATCGACGCGGGGCGCGCGGAGCGCTAGAGTTACTGCCCTCTGCCGCCCAGATACACAACACAATATTTTTGAGCACAACTTACATTTAGAGGCTGAACAACTTGCTAATATTAGCATAGTAGCGTAACACTTACTTATTGTGGATGTGGTATACATAGATATTAGGCTAGGTAATTTCCTTAAGTATGTTGTAATTTAGAGTCTCCTATACGTACAGTATAACGTTGGTTTTAAGACGACTTTCTCGTGCGTTCTGTTGTTAATGAGCGGTAACGGTTTCAGGAATTGGCGCATAAGTTGTCGCGAAGTTTTGACATGAAAGAGGACGGCGGGACTCTGTTGGACGAGCGAGGTGGGATCCGAAGGCACCAGTCGATGCAGCGGCTGCAGCACGGCGACCCACAAGCGGACGAGCGGGCGCGCGTCGTTCCCGATCACCACGGCAACCTGCATATAACGGTCAAGAAAACCAAGCCAATACTTGGCATTGCGATAGAAGGCGGTGCCAACACTAAGCACGCTGCCCAGGATAATAAATATACATGTGAGTGCTTTTGTCCTATGTTTTTTTACCAAATGAGACTTTGAGAATGTGCCAGTTTTAACAAGTGCATCAAATAAGAAAACCTAAAAATTATACCATACGTCAAACTATTAGAATACTATGATATATTGTTGAAAGCTTGACATTAGTATACACAACGAACTCTAAATAAATAATTAGTTTATAAAGAGATAGGAAATTACTTAACTATATAGAGGTAAAGCAAGCATTTGTTTCCGTTTTGCTTGGATACACTTACTCGTAGGTAAATTCAAACCTTAAAATTGCTTAACTTAAATAAGAAAATTGGCCAAGCGCAAGTCGGACTCGGCCGTGGAAGGTTCCGCAGCAGCAACAAAAAAATATATATATAGTTTCTTATCAAAACCTTATAGCGGTTCACAGGATACATATACTTACAAAGTTTAAATAGAATGGTGCTCATAGTTTCGGGGAAAAAAGGGTGTGACATACGGACGGACAGACAGACAGACTTGACGAATCTATAAGAGTTCCGTTTTTTGCCATTTGGCTACGAAACCCTAACAACCGCTATGAAAATCTATTGCTTAGGGACAATTATCCAGCCAGGCTTTGACCACAGTTATGTTAATTGATTCGTCCTTTGACTATTTGTCATTGATGATTTTATACCTACTAGGTACCAACCTTTCTACCGACTGTTCTCTTTCTACAAGGGTATATTCTGTCTACCGGTTCGTACGGTAAATTTCAGTGTACCGAACTATCGATAGTTGACCTCGAAAATCATCTATTGGTACATCGACAGGTCTAAAAATACTATTAAGAATATCGAAAGCATAGTTGAGCGCAATAGTATCGGTACACTGTACAATACTATCGATAGTATCGACCCAGCAAAAACATTTAAATTATTTACTAGGTGATAGACTCGATACTGAGTCGTCTAGGTAGGTACCACCGCAGTGCCAGATATCATCCCGTGAAATAGGAGTGTTATGCACTTTTGTGTTTCGGAATGAGGGCACTGTACCTAGTAAAATTACCGGGTATAAGAGATCTAACATCTGTTGTCTCGGGTGACGGGCGCAGTGCGGCGTTGATGGAGGATAATAACTGTCTATCAGTTGTTGGTCTCCTTTAATGCCGCTCTGTCATGGGTTGGCGTATCACTTACCATCAGGTGAGCGTCCAGACCGTCCTGTACACTTATAACATAAAAAAAACATATAGGCTCAAAGCGCCTGTAAAAAGATATCAGATCTCATGTAAGAGCCCGGCTTCTGAATCTACACGGCCTTACCCTACCGACCCTTACTTCAACGAATTCTACATATCAGTAAATATTACTTTTGCACAACTATCTACAGACTGTCAATGGTGGACTATCGAGCGGCAAAACTAGTAAATTCTACTGAGACATAAAGCAGTTGTATTGAGGTAGCACTGACCTATACCATTGCACTCTTAAATATGATTACAACATCATTGCAGGAGCATGGCGCAGCATACGAGGCTGGTGGGCTGGAAGTCGGTCAACTCATCCTGGCAGTGGACGGTCACCGAGTGGAGGGTTTGCAACACCAGGACGTCGCACGGCTTATAGCAGAGTCTTTCGCGCAGAGGG
This sequence comes from Leucinodes orbonalis, assembly GCA_019425675.1. Taxonomy (NCBI): domain Eukaryota; kingdom Metazoa; phylum Arthropoda; class Insecta; order Lepidoptera; family Crambidae; genus Leucinodes; species Leucinodes orbonalis. The sequence continues at coordinate 24,006 of PQWD01002926.1, forward strand.
ACAAGCCAGTGAGTATACCAGCTATACTTTTGTAGAAGAGGTTCGTTAATTGGCTGGTAGCATAGTTGCACAGCAGTAAGACAATGGGCAGACCATTATCAGCTCATTAAAGCGTCGCCACTGAGGAGCACGAACCTACTCATATAGGGTGTATAGGCCCACGCGGGCCCAGGGCAGAATGAACAGCGTCACGCACAAGTATCTACAAAAAAAAATGTATAAATATATTTATTTATTTATTTAAAAAGGTACACCAACAGTATAAATACACAACATTGGACAACATTTAGTTTAAGGTTAAGGTCTGGTACATATACCCTTTATATTTATAATCAAATTAATTTTGTTACAGAAAATATTGTATGAATGTGGATATTAGCTTTCATTAACCCTTTGAACGCCAGGAATCCAGACACAATAGAAAATCGATTGTTTTGACACCTTTAGATTTCATTGGCGTTGAAATAGTTCAAAAAAACTAATTATAATACGTCTACAGATTTCTAAGTAAACCGCTTAATTAATACGACTAAATAAACTTAATTAAATCTTGTAAATATTAGCAACCATAATATGTAGTTCACCTAATCTAAATGAAGATGAATACATTTGAATACTACATAATAACAGTTCCTTATTGCAATACAGACAAGTTAACATCGTAACCCGACAGGAAAATGAGCACCGGGGAAAGTTGAAAACTATTTTATCTTTGAACGTTTACGTAACTAAGCCGTGTACCCTACAACTATTAATGACATTTCCGCGCTATTATTTACAGGATATCGAGTTTCTGGTCGTCGAGGCGAAGAAGTCGAATCTAGAGCCAAAGCCGACGGCATTGATTTTTTTGGAGGCCTAACATCTACTGTCCCTCCCCGCCAGCGACCCTCCGGCCGCCCTGGGCACCGCGAAGTCGGGGGTCGACCTCACCGCGCACACCACGGAATAGCCAACTCCAACCTGCGCTGCCACATGCTCTTTTAGACGCGTCACCGAACAACGTACCCCGGTACTGACCCGGCGTGGTGTCATCTTCAACGACGAAACAACATTGTAACATACCTAACCAAAGATACTTGCCGTTTTAATGTCAAACAAGAGTGTAACGAACGAACACGTCAAGATACTTTACATACAAGCAATAAAATTGCGTTTCTTGTAATTAAAACCACATATAACAAAAAACAATATGCAACACTGCACAATTCAGAATGACGCAAATAATCTACCAGTTGAGAAACGAATCACTGCTCTGTGTTGTTGTTCCTTTTTTCGTTACATAATTACAGATAGCATTTCGCAAATGAATATGATAATCGACACATAAACGGCTAAGTATCTTAATATCGATAAGTTTTCTGTTGAGCTGAACACTAGTGGTTAAAATTTCGGGAATGTGTCGGATCGTACGAGTCGGTGGTTTCGTGTTTTGCTCTACAAGGAATCACACAACAGAGGATGATGATCATAGATGTGCGAACCTTAAACATGACGCTGCAACGGGCTGAAATGAGAACGCACTACAAACGCGATGTGACGCAGGTAAATAAGTAGGCTATAAAAAATTAATGGCACAAGGGAGGCATAACTTTTTTAAATCTTGATGAATAGTCCAAAGTACTTTTAAAAATGACTAATGATGCATACTGCCCGAGAGGTTTTTTAAATTTTCATATAAACTAAATTACGTCCCTCTTTTCTAAACGGGATGATTCGGGTAGTCAGAGAGAAAATTTTGTAAATTATTTTCTAGAGATAGAGCCTAAAACCAATTTTAACAGTAGTCAGGGACTGAATTTTATAAAAAAAGTAATTCTCCTACTTTTACCAATTTATGATAAGTTCATCTCGAGATCACACATTTAAAAGTTTTAAAGTAATTTCGCAGGTAGATTTGGTCAATTCGACTCGAAATAATTTTAATAAAAATAGAATTGTTAAGAAATGACGATAACATAGATCTTACAAATATTCATTGAAATAAATCGAGCTAATTTATTATTGATTGGCAATGGTGCTATGAGAAGATCATACGTGGGAAATTTTGAAATGTCAGTTCATGTTTACATTAGTAGTTATCAGTAGAGGTCGATAATGCTTGGGTCCTTAGCATCCCACGGGGTTCACGGAGGGGTCATCCATGTGCCATCAGTTAGGGGGGTCAAGATTCGGGTCGCGGTCATCTCATGCAGATCGTTGTGGTAGACATCGTCACATTAGCTTTTATCGTCATCAGTAGAGCAGAGCTTGCAGCACGCGACGCGCTCCTAAGCAATCTGTTACTTTTCCCTATTTTAACAATGAAGTTAACAATACCCATTAATTATTTTATCACTGATCATGACTCAATATTTGCTTTCTAGGCATGTACAGCTTTATATATATTTTTAATCCTATTATTAGTATATTATTTAACGCTTCAACATTTTTTATTATTGTCATCAGTCAGTTTGCTTAGCGAGGCTAGTACGAATGCGTCGAACATGTCATCAGGTAGTATTGCGGTGAGTTAAGAATTTTATGGCGGAGAGGGATTTAAGCCCACTCGTTTATTTGTAACGTAGATAATAATTAATGTGTGCAATATAATAAAAATGTTTCTTTAGATGTTTAAACAATTATATCGTTCTAGCTATGGATGTAGGTCGTCACAGGGTGCATGTAACAATACCTGAAGGTATAAACCATACATTTTCCTACGTTTATATGACACCTACAACGTATACTCTACGATGTATCGATGTGAGCGTTGCTAGTGCTTTTAGTATAACAACTGTAGATATTGTAAACGCTCCGAGCATTGTATTACCTACATGTACTTGTAAAAATCAAACATGTTATAATACATTATAATGTCATATTATCTAAACAATTGATCGTTGTAAATATATGTATGTATATTCATAAGCTGTAAATATCAAATTTGAATGTATTGTAATATAAAATTTTATTGAAATATTTATTGAAGTTAGTGCCAAAAGCATTTTACAATCCCTCGAGTAATGTGTATACAGCATCGTGGAGGCGGCACACACTCCTTCGTGAATTTTCAATGTGCATTTTGCTAGGAAACATATAATTAGATATCACGTAAAATTAAAGCTTTGATAATTAATAATTGATGTTGGCCCTAAATTTATAGGAGTCTAATTTGATAAAAAAGTTCTACCTACATACAATTCTACAGGTCTTCAGTTACTTATATACTTAACTATTCTAAAAATATTTTAAATGTCGACCACTTTGTGATGCCAAATTACGGATATTTCTACTTATATTTGTTGTAAACATGAATTCAAGTTATCCGAATCGTTGCTACTCATTGTGCTATTACTTACTAATCATTGTGCCGATCGCCTTCGTTTTTTTATTAGCAAAATGCACTTGAACCGCATTCTGGCATTAGTTATAAACAAATTTGGAATCTTACCTACCAATAAAACTTTACTGTAGGTAGATACTATTTTTGTGACCTTATGTCATTAGATTTAGTAAAACCGGCCAACGTCTCCTTTTTATTCCAAAGCTTCTTTCATGGAAAACACATTTATTCTTATGTATTAAGAATTTCTTGGTAAAAATGTTATCTTCACCTACATTGTTAGTACTTATTATCAAACATAATATGTTTGAACTTATTTCACTATTCGCACTCATCCCTTCTTTTATTGCATCTCGTTAATAAATATTTTTATTAAGAAATGAGTTGGAAATTGCCTTTTCTAATAAAATATATGTATTTATTAGTAATTACTTACTACTAAATAAACAGAGTAACCTACCTTTGCACTGAATTAATTATATAAAGTTAATGTATATTTTGTACGTGTACCTAATTATAATTAATTTTAACTTATACCATTTACCTATGATAAGTTTATATGGTTGTAACCTTAAGTATCTATCATATTTTAACTCGGCTCGGTGTAATACGCCCTGTCTTGTATTTGAGTCAATTCATTATTTACGTATTAAACACGTTAAACCAAAAGCAATTTTAAGAATAGGTAAATAAGAATTATTTTAATATTTAAAAATCGGCAAGATATAATGAAACCAACAAGATCTGATTAGTGATTTCTCCTCGGCTTATACGTAATCTTACCTCTTGCCTTTGCTTCAGAGCAGACTGATCGAACATTCACCCTAATATGACTGATTTTATTAGAAAAATGGAGTGAACATCGAAGAATTGAATGTTGTGGGCGTCATGAAGAAACGTCTGCTCTGTAGATGGACTGTGTATACTAAATATTTGCAGCATATGTTTATCCTAATTATTCTAAGCCGTCCATTTATTTTCGCATTTAGTTGTGTCTTCATATATGGCGGTGTGAGATCATGTGCATCTTTTAATACTATTATCGACATAAAGTAGTGTTCGATGTGTTGACAATTCACAGGAATATCAACTATGTAATTAATTACAAAGTTTAATCTTGGCGCATGTGTTTTGTTAAGAAGATCTATGTTGTAGTCTGTTGTTAAGTTTGTCGTTGATGACAAAAATATATTGTTATCTAGATACGTATTTTTTTATTGCTATCCTATTAATATAATATACTTTTATCATAAATATATAAGTATCAAAAATAATTATGCCTTAAAAGGTGGCGGTGAACAGATAACCAGGCATAATGTTCATTGGTTTTCACCCTAATTCAGTAGCAGTAGTCCGTTTGTTAGTCCGGTTGACCGGACTACTGAAACTTATTAGTTGCAATAGTTCGGTTCGAACTGAGCACCGGACTGTTGCTACTTATTTAGTAGTAACAGTTCACCTACCCATTTGGAGTCCTAGTTACAAAATATTTGTCTACAACTTCGAGAACAACCAACTAATAGCGGTATAAGCACAACATGGATATTAGAGATCACCATTGTTTATCCATGTATGTTCCACCTGTTGCAAAGCTTTGTTTAAGCTATCGAGCATAGCGCCTAAATCCTCCATGGATTTTGTATCATCGGTAAATCAAAGATGAGTGAAGTACTCCCCATTAATTTTGGTGCCTTCTTCTTTCCTATTGAGCCGCTTGAATATATCTTCCATCGTTGCTGTGAACAAGTTCGGAGATATACGTCTCTCTGTCTCACTCCTTGCACTCCATCAATTAAATAGGTTGTGTACTCGGACTGACATAGTGGCGCTCTCGTATGCACAAACATCTTAACACTTCGATATAGCGGTTGTCGATATGGCCCCGTTGGAGGCCATGAAGCACAGTCCAAGTCTCAATAGAATCCAAGGCTTTCACATAGTCCACAAACGCCAAGCATTATGGCCGGATATACTCGCCAGTATTCTGTATAAACTAACGCAGCATAATATGTACGTGGTCTATGATCATTCTAATTGCTGTGGAATTATACATAGGTACTACACGGTGGGATAACTAGACAACGGTAAAATTTTACACCTTGTGACTCAGGACTCGGGCGGAGGACAGTTTAGATTAAACGACAATATTACATTTAACGATTACAATTTGAAACAGCAATTGTTCTGAATGGTATCCTTTGTCGTAGGTGAAGCGTGTCCCTTAACATCAGATGAGCGAACAGGTCACGTTTAATTGAGTATATATTATTAAATCTGTGATACTTAGCACTTTCATGATCATCAGCTCATTAAATGTTCCCAACCAGGAGCACGAGAGTACCCGTTAAGGGTGCCTAGACCTAGTCGTCCATGCGGACCCAATGCGGATTGGAAGACTTCACGCACACCCTTGAAACTCTTCTCAGGCGTGCGCAGGTTTCTTCACAATGTTTTCCTTCACCGTTAGAGCGTCGGATAAACGTACATATAATTACGAAAATACATTGAAACGTGGCGGGATTTGAACCTGCAGATCCCCCCCTCCAGATCGTAACCGCCATATCAAAATAACAGGTGGATTTATCTTATTCTTAACTTTTCGGTGTACTTAACTTACCCACATAAACAAATCACATATCACTTGAACAAAATACACACAGATAACTCTGGTCCTGATAAATGTGTCAGATTTATTTTGCAATAACAAGGTTAATTTAGGAATATTAAGCAAGGTTAGGGATATTAGAGCGTCGGTGGCTCACTGGTGGGACTGTTGGCGTCCGATCTGGAGAGTGCAGGTTCAAAACCCGCCACGTACTAATGTATTTCCGAATTATTGAAATTAAATGCACGTTTATCCGACGCTCTTACCGTGAAGGAAAACAGTCCTCGTAGGGGACGTATAATGAGCTGATGATAAGGAACATTAAGCAATTTAGTTAAATTACTCTTTTTACTCAAAAAATTAGAGTTTAGATATAGGTAAGTGTGAAGTGCCTGATCAAGTGCCATAGCAATTATACTCAAATGTCTGGATGGCAACCACTCTAATATGTAAACATCATACAACTGCAGTATATTGTTGACGTAATTTGCGAAAAACATTCCAATATTTTGTTTTTTATAGCCACTAGTTATCATTATTTTTCTTATAACAACAACATAAATGCCTCTTTAGAAGTTAAAGTTATCATAACCACAACAAAATCCCGACAAACATAAATATTATCTTTAAAAATATTTAACTATTTACATAACATTAAAATCTATTGACCTTATAGACTCAGGACGTCTCGGTGAAGGAAAGTAAATAGACTCACACATATACGTACTTATCTATCTATCACGAACAAAGACTTAAAAGTACCTACTACCTACAGGAAAAAATACATTTCATTAACACAACTTATGATATTATTTTAGGTATATTTCAAATTAATGTTTAGATTTACTTTAAAATTTAATAACTTTTCTGCGGCAGTCCGGTAAAAAAATATTAGAAGTAATATTTGTCTGCCTGTGATTTTAAATTATAAAACGAATGCAAGAAGCTGCAACAATGATTGCCGCTTATAAAAGCTGCAATCATGTTGCAGCAATTTATAGAAACAAATACGTTTCAAATTTTTATGTTTCATTATTAATGTTAGTTGTCACTTCCAAAGTTCCAATATAGAATAAGAAAAAAGAACATCAATGAAGTCTTTATGCTAACATTACACACACTTAAGTATGTGGGGTTTGCTATAAACTGTGGTAAGATATATTAGCTGCATATATCACAGAATGTATATTGAAATTCGATTAAGATCACCTGCTGCTGATCACTTCAGTAAACACTGTCATAGGGAAAAGTAGTATATTAGAGTTATCCTACCTAAACATATGAATGAATAGGTATTACTGGTCAAATAACCTGCCTACATCATTGCTAAACAAGAATTAACAGGCGTTTTGTTTAAGTTTTGGGATGGGCAATATAAAATAATTGTTGTGTTAGCTTTAAGTGAATTCCTTATGAATAAAAGAGCAATTGATCTATTACCTTAATAACTATACAAAAATATATCGTGATGTCATGTTTCTATTGTATATAGGATTGATTTAACTTGGAGGCTAGCTCTTTTGGCTGACGAAAGCCTACCTAACCAAGTCTTTCTTCTAGAGTTTGACTCGAATCCCCCGTACTCGTGAATGGACAATAAGCTGTTTGCTTTGGTTAGCACCTTGGTAATCGTACACAGGTCGTTAAGCCGTGGTGGCCTACCTACGGCCTGATATCCCATAACGCGTATCCCACGGTGGATAAGCCAGATAATTAATAAGTAAAACCGATGGTTACTCAAGATGGAATACTAGACATTATTATCATTAACCAATAACATAGGACGTCATAGGTTAATGGTGCCAGGGCACAAATCTTACCAAACCCACCGGCCCAATGCGGATTATTCTTTCGATATTATACCTACTAACTATTAAATCTTTACCACCTTTATAATACCAAACCCCAATGGGGTTACCACTACAATGAATTTTAAAGTGATTGTAGTGGGAAACCTACATACATGTTTCACAAGTCCTGGTGTCTTCTTTCACAGGTTTTCTCACGATGTTTTCCTTTTCCGTAAAAGCGGCAGACAAACATACTTACATATAAATTCGAAAATTTGGAAAATCATCAGTACGTGGCGGGATTTGAACCTGCACCCTCCAGATCGGAAACGGAAGGCAACATTCCACACTACTGTGCCACACCAACGCTGATACACACCAATCCTCATTGGGCTCGTACTTTGTTGGTTGGTCCCACAATCACCCTATACCCCAGCTGTGTGGCAAAGCATGTGTCCTGCAGTGGGGTATTTTAATAGATAAATTTATGGAATCAATGTTACGGCGAAGAAAATATAAATATTTATTGTGATGTTAATTGACGACCCATTTGGTATAATGGTTGAGACATCGGCTACTATAGAGTTCCAGGTTTAATACCCGGGCAGTACAAAAATTTGTGTGCATGAATTTTTGTGCTGTTTCTATAGGTCTGGGTGTTTCTATGTATAATATGTATGTATTCACAAAAAAGTATATACGTATGTTTATCCGTTGTTTAGTTCCTGTAATACAAGTTTCCCATCACATACACACATCACAAGCCCCACCCGATGGCGATGTGTGAATGCCAGTGTATATTTATTTAGATATTTTATAAAGTGTGCGCACAGTAATACGAGTTTAACACTGACATTAAAAGACTGACAAGAAACTTCATAAAATGAACAATATTGCACATTTCTAATGAACAAATCCACGTACGCAAGTCCAATACACGTGAACGAATTAACAAATGGAATCGTGCTGATAAAAGTGAGTGTTGCTTAATAAACAATAAGTTAAGTAAACAAAATTAAAGACGCGTGCGCCTTCGACTGGCGGGCGTCCGAGTGCGGCTGACGCAACCTTGGGAGGCGTTGCGGTCAGTCCTCCACGCTTCGACAAATTACCC
>PQWD01002927.1:0-22027 GCA_019425675.1 Leucinodes orbonalis
TACTGGCTTCACGCTTAACTTGGGGCTAGATGGCGCTGTGTGAATGTCATTGGATATTTATTAACTATATCTCGCGCTTTGAGGTGTCATTGGTGGTCAAAGGATTAATACCACAGACATCCGAATATACAATTAGACTGGACAAGCCGCCAAGTTTATAGGCAGTCTCAGTGTCGCAATTTCTTTTCGGTTCTTACCTGTGAAAAGTTATTATATTTCTTGGTAAATTTACTGATTCATTGCGATGATGACAATTGCACATTGCACAGGATGGCATTTTGGAAAAAACGGTAATTTCTTCTAATATTCGTGCGTCTTGACTCGTCTCACAGAGCGTAAACTGGCAGCCAGTGTATGCTTGTTGAGTTTACATTTGTCGCACTTTAAACGCGGCTTGCCCCATCTCCTGTATTGGGAAATCTGTGTTTAATACAGTAATGCAATAATATTACTTCTCCTTTTCTGGTACAAAAATGCTGACTGATGGTTGAGTCAGGCAGTGAAATTACTGAATACTGGAACTTAACATATTTACGTCACATACTCGTATATTTTTGATAAGAGAATGGGATGGTCAGTGCGCTCACTTGGTGGTAAGTAATACGCCTGACCATGACATAAGCAGTGCTCAAAGAAATAAATAACAGTAGGTCGTCATTATTTTTCCGTCAACCGAGACAACAGATGTTAGGTCTCTTATACCCGGTAACTGTTGCTAGAACAGTGCCCCTCATTCCGGAACACAAAAATGCATAGCACTCATATTTCACGGGACGATGCCTAGTCGTCTAGGTAGGTGCGATGGTACCTACCTAGACGACTCAGTATCGAGTCTAACACCTAGTAAAAGTCTACAACATAGCAGGTTGGATGCAGTCCCTAAAATACAACCAAAAACTAGCAGTGCGGAATACTTTCTCCCAAAAGTGAGTCACGCTTGATCGGATGTGATTTACAAACAGCATGAATGGCTGGTATGTACGGCCTTGGCCTAGTTCCATAATGGTTGCGACAATTTCATAGAAACGCCTAATCGCGTATCTAGGGAATATATGTGGAGGCTCGGTCAGTACGGCAATTCATCCATCAGCTCATTAAACGTCCCCACCGAGGGGGACGAGCCTACCCGTTTAGGGTGATTAGGCCTTAAACGTCCACGTGGGCCCAGTGCGGATTGGACGACTTCACACACAACCTTTGAATCTCTTCGCGGGCGTGCATGAAGGTTTCCTCACGATGTTTTCCTTCACCGTAAGAGCGTCGGATAACGTACATATATTTTCGAAAATTCGAAAACACATTGGTACGTGTCGGGATTTGAACCTCAGCCCTTCCGGTAGAAAGGCGACAGTCCACACCATTGAACCACCGACGCTCTCAGTACGGCAATTAATAAAGTTAAATTGTATAATATTTCTATTCAAGTTCAATAGGTGAAAAAGTCGGTACTGAGTCGTATAGATAGGTACCACCGCAGTGCCAGAAATCATTCCGCGAAACAAGTGATTTCCACTTCTGTTTCGGGATGAGGGCACTGTAACTATTAAAAATAGCGGGTCTAAGAGACCTAACATCTGTTGTCTCGGGTGACGGGCTCAGTGCGGCATTGGTGGAGAATAATAACTGTTTATCAGTTGTTGGTCTCAATCAATGCCGCTCAGTCACGGTCAGGCGTATCACTTACCACTAGGTGAGCATTCTGTACACTTTGTAACTTAAAAAACTTCAAGTTCAATTTAAAGGCCCTAATGGGCCCGCCGCGTGTTGGGTAACAACAGCTCAATCTTCCTATAGCAACGCTGAGTGGAAAGGCTTATGTCCTGTAATGGTTAATGAGATGTCCGCTATTGCATAAAGAAAGGGCTCGCGGTTCGTTCCAGTACAAATCTTTGAGTGCATGAACAGAAACTCAAAACATTTTTAAAGAAAGAAATAAGTATTTATGTATCTTTATCAGTTGTTTAGTAGATTCATGTTCCATGCTTGAATTGAGGCTAGTTAATAGCGCTATGTCAAATGTAAATTATTGCTATGCATTTATTATTTTTATTGTTATAGTCAGTTTATACATAAATTAAACTGAGGGTTATGTTTTGCATAAAAAGGGTGGCAGCATAAACACTTGTTACAAACAAGTGTTTATGCTGCCACCTTTGAACCAACCTGCCAACTCGGAATGCGTTGTAATAAATGTATGTAATGACATTGTCAAACTTTTAATAAATATTGAAATTTAAAATAAAAAACCACCTTGATACATCGAAATAAATGATTTGCATAACAAATGAATAAATATACGCAAATAACGTATTTACGTAAGTAGCCAGAATGAGAGCACTTTTTTTTGATAAATAACATGAATATTTATGAGGCCATCATTTAAGAATTTACCTACCACTAGCGTAGGTAGGTGGCGGTAGGTAAAGGATAGGCTTTTTACCACTAAGAGAAGGCTCGATTGCCTACCGTTCAAGTTAAGCAAACTATCGCAATTAGTAATATCGTAACATTAAATTTTAACTTGGAATCCCATTTAACTTCGGAAGGCATAATAAGCCATTGGTCCCTGCTACTAAGTTGTACGACTTTTTCAAAAAAATCTGTTATGGCCGCCAAATTAATAACAGGAATTTCTTTTAATATTAATCTGGGGGCACGGCAGTGCCCCCGCCAAGTCGAGCGCGAAGCAAACACTGCCGTACCATCCTTTACAGGATCCATTTCGCCGCATTTTCAGGCCCCGATTTGAGAACCTTTGGATAATACCAGAGCGCTGAAATTTTCGTCATCTAGTAAGATATAATAACTTACTTTAAATCCAAAATTTCAAGTCTGTAGGTCATTTAGTTCCGACGTTAAGCGAAAAGATTCGCATTTTCGACAGACACTCACTCACTCACTCACTCATGATCATCAAAATAGAACTAGTACTTTCCATTAACTCAGAAAGCTGAAATTCGGTACAGAGTTAGGGTTTAATGGCTACATAAAGGGAAAACTATGAAAACTTCGAAAATCGAAGATCTGGAGTACCTGGTGACCCTGCTTAGATAACAAAATCATCAAAATAGAACTAGTACTTCCCATTAACTCACAGAGCTGAAATTTGGTACAGAGTCAGGGTTTAATGGTTACATAAAGGGAAAACTATAACAACCTTGGATAATCGAAGATCTGGAGTACTGGTGACCCTGCTTAGATAACAAAAGAGCCCAGCCAAACTATAAAAGATTGACATACCGCTTTAAACAATATATATTTAACATGGTGGGCCGCTTCATCCGATGTCAAAAATCGGGGGGCACGGTAGTGTCCCCGCCAAGTCGAGCGCGCTAGACCAATACAAACAGACATGTTGGTGCACACAAATATTTGTAGGTACTGCCCGGGGATCGAACCGGAACCTTGGTGTAGTAGCCGACGTTTCAACCATTACACCCAATGGGTCGTCTAATATTCCTTTCAAGTTCTACAAAAAGAAGTAAAATCCCACCAAAAACATTCTGTAAAAAATCTAGCCAAGTCTCGATGGAGCTGCTTGATTATCTCTAAAAAGTAATGAAATCAAGACAAAGACGTGCCAAGTCTAAGGTTCCTTACTGCAATTAATTAATTATTATGGTCTGGGTGTTTTCTATGTATGTATTTACAAAAAAAATGTATATAAGTATGTTTATCCGTTGTTTAGTACCCATAATACAGGCTTCACGCTTAACTTGGGGCTAGATGGCGCTGTGTGAATGTAAGTGGATATTTATTATGACATGTGAAAATTTAATGAAAATTCTGCCCAACCGACGCGATGGGCAGTTGTTTTGCCGTGCACACTTTTTGAATGTGAAGTGTCTCTTGTAAGTTTATTATTTATCTAAGCCCGGAATGAATTTAATTTACCCAACTGTAACGTATATAATATATATAATTGCGTCATTTCAACCATCTAACTTTCACATTACAAATTACCTAATGTTATTTTAATATTAATCCAACAACGTTTTCATATGCATGCCATTTATTTATGTCAAAATAATACATTTTTAGTATACAAATGGCGTAGGGACGTTCGGAAGTGGAAGTATGTTATTTAACAGTGTCAAACCTGTTTATTATTCGACGATGGTATATCATCAGACGGCTAATCGATATGCAAACTTATGTCGAAATGTTTATGCCGGTTCGTAATGAGGTCTGATTCTGGAGTTGTAGAAAGACCGAATATTTTTGCTCAAAAATTAAAGTCGATAGCGTAGGAGCTAGCGTTCGGGTGACGATCACACAAGTCAAAGAACTGTCAATTATCTTCAGATGAGTGACCAAAATTGTAATCTTTCCTTAAGATTAAAATTTTGCACTGTGGTACTTTGGAAGTACATCATTATTCTGGCCCAATAGCTCGAATAATTACATTATAATATATTTATCCTAAAGTCCAAAATCCAATAACTTATTTATTCAGAAATCTTAAAACGTTAACGTGAATAACCCTGCCAAATTGAGAACTCCATCTGTTCACAACATGTTTTGATATTATACGCAAACGATAAGTTAGGTTATATAGTGTTTAAGTCCTCTACGATACATAAAAACCTGATGAAAAGTTGTTCTAAAAGAGTTATTATAGAATTTAATATTTAAACATTTGTTAGCTTATTTCAAACTTAGTTTTTTTAAGTTTACGAACTTAATTACAATAAATTAACGTTAATGATTAGTATAAAATAATAGTGTAACGACAATAAATAGTTTTTTTCTTTCTTTACAAATGTCATTCGTTACAAGTCTAAATATACAAATATATCTATCGATGCAATCATTAATACCCCCTTACATATAAGTTCGACATGTAGTAAATATAAACAAGCCTGTATATATTTTGCGAGTCGCAGACTGCATTCAATGTGTATTTTTGCCCGACGCCATTGTTCAAACATTGTCCCACTTCCTCGTCTATTTTTAGAGGAATTTATTTTTGGCAGAAGACCCGTACATCCTCGTCCAGGGTCCCAATTCTGCTAATTTTGAAATGCGCTAGTAGGATCTCAATAGTGCAATTTTGCATTCTTTCGTTCTTTTTCATGATTGATTTTAATTGATAACACCATTTGACAATTCATTCGACTATACAATTAAAATTTTCAACCGATACCTTTTTTATGTTATAAGTATACAGGACGATCAGGACGCTCACCCGATGGTATGTGATACGCCAGACCATGACAGAGCGGCATTGAAGGAGACCAACAACTGATAGACAGTTATTATTCTCCGTCAATGCCGCACTGCGCTCGACGCCCGAGACAATAGATTTAAGATCCCTGATACCCAGTTATTTTACTAGCTACAGTGCTCTCATACCGAAACACGATATTTGGCACTGCGGCGGTAGCTACCTAGACGACTTAGTATCGAGTCTACCACCTAGTAACATTGAAGTTGAACGGAATAGCAAGTTAACAGTTGGAGTGTAAAGTGTGTGTCTAGTGAATTAGTGCAATCGAGGTCCAGATTGAAAGAAGAAAGAAAGAATTATGTATTTGACACAAACAATAAAATACATAAAACAGTAATAAACATAAAGCTTATAAAAATAATTGCCAAATAGGACTTCCCTCAGCATTTGTCCTGGCACACTAAAGGCGTTCCAGGACGCTGTATTTCCAAAAACTAGTTTATTAAAATTTTACACAAATCAAAATTTAAATTTATTACAAATCAAAAGGAAAAAAAATACTCATACACAACTGGTTATAAATAAATACAGTTAAAATCAGATTGCTAATGTCAACGAGATTCTGACGCGGTAATATCAACATGTACTTTAATTTACTTGCGTATAGACAACAATGTAGTTAGTTAGGGAGACTGGTGAAATATATTGAAAAAAAGCGTGTTAAAAATACACAGCTTATGTGGCGTAAATGATTTAAAACTTCTCTAAACTCTAAAATTATTTACAGACAGATAAAAAACTATAAGTTCCTTTTTGTCGGTTCTTGTACCCGATACAATAAAATTAAAGGCACCGTTAATTAACACGTAAATCGAAGGTGAAAAAATCCGTCAAAATTCATATAAATGCATTCAGTTTCAGTTTCAGTTTCAGTTTCAGTTTAGTTTAGTTTAATTTCTTTCTTTCTTTCTTTAAAACAAAAACAAAACAATACATACCAATACAGGTTAATCACTAAATAAACATGTGTTAAAGTCACTTATGTTTTACGTAAAACATACATCACATGATACACAAAACGGTAAGTACCCGAGTCAACATAAGGTTACTCACACAATCACTTAATCTTTAACAATAAAAATAATAAGTAAGAAAAAAAAATAAAATCAAACAATACACTTTTAAATAAAAACCAATTATGCGTATCTATTTATGTTAGCATGACTAATTTTATAAGTTGGCGGTATACAATTATATAAAATTCTTTACCTACCGTGCTAGTCGAAACTGAGTTACGGCTAGGTAAGAATCTCCCTCCTTACTTTAATATAATGTAGCAAAACCTATACATACCTAAATGTCTTAAAAAATTTCTTATCATATCCTTTAATCCAAAAACACTAATGCCCCCAAAGGAGATTCCTAAATGGAACATAAACCTTTAACAGGAAACTACCGCTGAGCGTCCCGGGACCAAAGGCTTATTTATATTTATCCTGTATGTCCACGGGTTCCACCGTACCAATGCCTCAGGTCCCGTTAAGACTGTTATATATTCTATTCGTAACCGCGTCTGAGAGGTCTGGCGTTTAGAAGCATTGTAAGAATAAGAATACTTTATTTCGTAATCATAGGTATTAAAAGAATGTTACATTTAGTAAGTAAAAAATATTATCATATTTTCACATTACAGTTAAAAAGGGATATCCAATTTACATACATATTAACGTTTTAAATAATTACATCAAATAGAGACATTAATTTACATTCTTCTTCTCTCTACTTACAAAACTCATTAAATACATCCAGTTGTCGCTAGAATTGAATTTATAGACTTTTTATCATATTTTGTTGAACAAGAAATAATTATCTATGTTATGTGAGAAGGTCTGAGCTCTGCATTTAAGGCAAATGATGATGATAAGATAGATATATCTTGCAGTATCGACTAGTGGCATTCTGTAAAAATCCGAAACCATAACATGATCATCATCAGCAGCTCATTATAATGTCCCCACCACTGACATCTCAGTTGTATTGGAGTATCTATGGTCCCCACCGAGGGGCACAAGTCTATCCGTAAAGGGTGTATTATAGGCCGTAGTCATCTAGGGTCTGGGTGGGAAGGCCTGCAGTGGGACTTTATAGGTAATTTGATTAAAAGTATAAACTTATATGTATTCTATAAATCTTATTCGCTTATTAGATTATACGGTTGAATCCACTCTCGGACCCCAGGCCTCTAAATAGAATTACTTTTTGGTTTCTAATCAACCCCCTAAACATGGTTCTTACTTATCTAGTATGAACCATGTTAAGGGGGTCGAGTGGAGTTTTTGTATTAAAATTTGATGTAACATTCAATGACCGCACACAGTTACATTTGTTTTGAACTATCTTTGTTACATCAGCATCACATTTAACAGAAAATAGACGAGCGCCATAACCTAGTTAAAAACTAAAGATCTAGGTTAGACGCATTACGGACGCGAATAAAAGGATTGACGTAAATCAGCAGATGTAATGCATCTCGCATCTGCTTTAAATCGTTACCGATTAATTTTCGATTAGTATAATAAAATAACATTTTTAATATACAAATAACCTTTACCGCTCGACTGGTTAGCCGAGACTTAAGTCCCGCAAACAAAAGAGGTAGATTTTCTATTGTTTTTACCGCTATTTCTAAATGTTCTTGCAGTAGGAAAGTACTAACTCTTTAATGTGCATCTCTCTTACCTCAATTCGTTAGTGCAATACAAAAAAATAAACCCTATATACATAAAAACTTTTTACCCTTATTACAATGGTATATTGTTTATCTAAGGGTGTATTTTGTCAAGTAAATGTATAGTAAAGCTGTTATCATTTAAACTTTATAAATTTTTGTGAGTCAGCCTTTTATAGATTCCTTTATAGTCTGCACATTTCAGGAAATTTAGGATTTCAGGACAGGGCATGTAACCTTATAAGCCCATCATCAGCTCATTAAACAACCCACCGAGGGGCACGAGCTTACCCGCACACGGGTGTATAGTCGTCGATTGGCTGACTTCACGCACAACATTTGAATCTCTTCGCAGGCGTGTGCAGATTTCCTCGCGGGTGTTTTTCTCCTTTGCCGTAATATTTGAATTCCTGACTCTTCTTAATAGAACGAAACAAGTTATATTTTTCGGAAGGACTTCACTGATGGCTGCGAATTGTCTTCACAACTTCACCGGTCAAGGAAAGTGTTCCGTCTACTTTGTAGGGGACCACATTCGCTAAGGGGTATTGCTGCAAAATCATCCTAATCCTAATTCCTAGGATACATCATTCCATCTAGGCACTGTTGGATCAATGAAGGTATTATATGCCGAACGGTGGACTGCTATAGATTGAAGCAAGAATTTATCTAATTCTAGCAATTCGTTTGCAAAAACTTCTCAAAACACACGCATAGGTTTTATTAACGCACTATCAGGGTTATTAAAAAATTATTACTTACAATTAAGATCAAAGAAGTAAAATCAAACTCTTAGTAACACAGTAATCCTTGGACAAGTGTGGGGTCGTTGACTCGGTTCCAGACAGCCTTATCTGACTTAACCAAGCGTGACGCAAAACGCATTACAATTACGTAAACAGAAAACAAAAATATACCTACAGATTACTGGAATTTACCTATCTTAATTTTAAGATTTTTATTGATATTTGGAATAAGTTGGTAAAGGCAGACACGATTGGATGTAAGGGTTTGTCCAGATTGCAACTTTAGTGACCCATGATAATTCACCTTCACGTTCTATCCGGAACGAAGGCGTATCAAGCTGNGTAATTGCATGGTTTTCGTATAAGTCTGGAATTCTTTCATTCAGGACTATAGTTGATTTTTCATTACACTTTCTTATAATGTTTCTCACTAAATTACTCTATGCGTACATAGATATTAAGTATTATTATAACTAACTCTCATTAAGCGTATTTTGGTCAATCTGGCCACATGTTTAGAGTTGGAGTCTAGGATGTATATTTTTTGATGAAACTAAGACTGTATTTGACTGTATTTGTTTTGTGAGCTTAAATAAATTAAATAAAGATGGGCAGTTGTTTTGCCGTGCAAACTTTTTGAATGTGAAGTGTCTCTTGTAAGTTTATTATTTATCTAAGCCCGGAATGAATTTAATTTACCCAACTGTAACGTATCATACATAATTGCGTCATTTCAACCATCTAACTTTCACATTACAAATTACCTAATGTTATTTTAATATTAATCCAACAACGTTTTCATATGCATGCCATTTATTTATGTCAAAATAATACATTTTTAGTATACAAATGGCGTAGGGACGTTCGGAAGTGGAAGTATGTTATTTAACAGTGTCAAACCTGTTATTATTCGACGGTGGTATATCATCAGACGGCTAATCGATATGCAAACTTATGTCGAAATGTTTATGCCGGTTCGTAATGAGGTCTGATTCTGGAGTTGTTAGAAAGACCGAATATTTTTGCTCAAAAATTAAAGTCGATAGCGTAGAAGCTAGCGTTCGGGTGACGATCACACAAGTCAAAGAACTGTCAATTATCTTCAGATGAGTGACCAAAATTGTAATCTTTCTTTAAGATTAAAATTTTGCACTGTGGTACTTTGGAAGTACATCATTATTCTGGCCCAATAGCTCAAATAATTACATTATAATATATTTATCCTAAAGTCCAAAATCCAATAACTTATTTATTCAGAAATCTTAAAACGTTAACGTGAATAACCCTGCCAAATTGAGAACTCCATCTGTTCACACATGTTTTGATATTATACGCAAACGATAAGTTAGGTTATATAGTGTTTAAGTCCTCTACGATACATAAATGAATGAAAAGTTGTTCCAAAAGAGTTATTATAGAATTTAATATTTAAACATTTGTTAGCTTATTTCAAACTTAGTTTTTTAAGTTTAGAACTTAATTACAATAAATTAACGTTAATGATTGTATAAATAATAGTGTAACGACAATAAATAGTTTTTTTCTTTCTTTACAAATGTCATTCGTTACAAGTCAAAATATACAAATATATCTATCGATGCAATCATTAATACCCCCTTACATATAAGTTCGACATGTAGTAAATATAAACAAGCCTGTATATATTTTGCGAGTCGCAGACTGCATTCAATGTGTATTTTTGCCCGGCCATTGTTCAACATTGTCCCATTCCTCGTCTATTTTTAGAGGGAATTTATTTTTGGCAGAAGACCCGTACATCCTCGTCAGGGTCCCAATTCTGCTAATTTTGAAATGCGCTAGTAGGATCTCATAGTGCAATTTGCATTCTTTCGTTCTTTTTCATGATTGATTTTAATTGATAACACCATTTGACAATTCATTCGACTATCAATTAAAATTTTCAACCGATACCTTTTTGTTATAAGTATACAGGACGATCAGGACGCTCACCGATGGTATGTGATACGCCAGACCATGACAGAGCGGCATTGAAGGAGACAACAACTGATAGACAGTTATTATTCTCCGTCAATGCGCACTGCGCTCGACGCCCGAGACAATAGATTTAAGATCCCTGATACCCAGTTATTTTACTAGCTACAGTGCTCTCATACCGAAACACGATAAATTTGGCACTGGGCGGTAGCTACCTAGACGACTTAGTATCGAGTCCACCACCTAGTAACATTGAAGTTGAACGGAATAGCAAGTTAACAGTTGGAGTGTAAAGTGTGTGTCTAGTGAATTAGTGCAATCGAGGTCCAGATTGAAAGAAGAAAGAAAGAATTATGTATTTGACACACACAATAAATACATACAACAGTAATAAACATAAAGCTTATAAAAATAATTGCCAAATAGGACTTCCCTCAGCATTTGTCCTGGCACACTAAAGGCGTTCCAGGACGCTGTGTTTCCTAAAACTAATTTATTAAAATTTGACACAAATCAAAATTTAAATTTATTACAAATCAAAAGGAAAAAAAACTTATACATAACTGGTTATAAATAAATACAGTTAAAATTAGATTGCTAATGTCAACAAGATTCTGACGCGGCAATATCAACATGTACTTTAATTTACTTGCGTATAGACAACAATGTAGTTAGGGAGACTGGCGAATATATTGAAAAAAAGCGTGTTAAAAATACACAGCTTATGTGGCGTAAACGATTTAAAACTTCTCTAAACTCTAAAATTATTTACAGACAGATAAAAAACTATAAGTTCGTTTTTGTCGGTTCTTGTACCCGATACAATAAAATTAAAGGCACCGTTAATTAACACGTAAATCGAAGGTGAAAAAATCCGTCAAAAATTCATATAAATGCATTACTTTAATATAATGTAGCAAAACCTATACATACCTAAATGTCTAAATATTTTTCTATCATATCCCTTAATCCAAAAACACTTATGCCCCCAAAGGAGATTCCCAAATGGAACATAAACCTTTAACAGGAAACTACCGCTGAGCGTCCCGGGACCAAAGCCTTATTTATATTTATCCTGTATGTCCCACGGGTTCCACCGTACCAATGCCTCAGGTCCCGTTAAGACTGTTATATATTCTATTCGCAACCGCGTCTGAGAGGTCTGTGCACGTTAGAAGCATTGTAAGAATAAGAATACTTTATTTCGTAATCATAGGTATTAAAAGAATGTTACATTTAGTAAGTAAGTATCACTATGATCCACCAAATAGGCATACGAATTTAAAAATATTATCATATTTTCACATTACAGTTAAAAAGGGATATCCAATTTACATACATATTAACGTTTTAAATAATTACATCAAATAGAGACATTAATTTACATTCTTCTTCTCTCTACTTACAAAACATCATTAAAATATACATCCAGTTGTTCTCGTAGAATTGAATTTATAGACTTTTTATCATATTTTGTTGAACAAGAAATAATTATCTATGTTATGTGAGAAGGTCTGAGCTCTGCATTTAAGGCAAATGATGATGATAAGATAGATATATTTTGCAGTATCGACTTTCACATCGACTTAGGACTGCCGACCATTGCGCAGTTTCTCAAATTAGCTTCCAAACGGTTCTTCGACTCTGCATCAGAACATAGTAACCCCTTAATTGCCTAAGCTGCTAATTATCCGTCATTAGCAAACAACCGCGCCTTTACGCAAGCCATTAAACGCAGACGTCCCCGGGACGTGCTCGACGATCCAGATGATCCGATCACTGTTGCCATTGCGACAGACAAAAAGCGTAAAGCATCTCAATTGCTTCAAAACACACGAAACACATCAAGACCGAGATTCCGTCCCCGCCGGCGGGGCCTTCGCCGCGAATCCCTGTAGGTTCGACCAGTCCTATTCACGATACCGGCACGTGCCCGGTCGTTTTTCTCCCCAAACGTATACTAGGTTACCTAGCCTCCCCCAGCAACGCCCTAAGCCGAGGTTCGCGTTCCACTCTGGACCCATAGGCCCGTTGCATAAATTTTTGGGCTGAGAGCCATCTGCGCTCGCCAATTGTCCGGTGAAGCTGTGAAGGCCACCTGCGGCCAACAGCAATAAGTCATTCCGAAAAAATAAAATAAAATAAAATTGCAGTATCGACTAGTGGCATTCTGTAAAATTCCGAAACCATAACATGATCATCTTCAGCAGCTCATTATAATGTCCCCACCACTGACATCTCAGTTGTATTGGAGTATCTATGGTCCCCACCGAGGGGCACAAGTCTATCCGTAAAGGGTGTATTATAGGCCGTAGTCATCTAGGGTCTGGGTGGGAAGGCCTGCAGTGGGACTTTATAGGTAATTTGATTAAAAGTATAAACTTATATGTATTCTATAAATCTTATTCGCTTATTAGATTATACGGTTGAATCCACTCTCGGACCCCAGGCCTCTAAAAAGAATTACTTTTTGGTTTCTAATCAACCCCCTAAACATAGTTCTTACTTATCTAGTACGAACCATGTTTAGGGGGTCGAGTGGAGTTTTTGTATTAAAATTTGATGTAACATTCAATGACCGCACACAGTTACATTTGTTTTGAACTATCTTGTTACATCAGCATCACATTTAACAGAAAATAGACGAGCGCCATAACCTAGTTAAAAACTAAAGATCTAGGTTAGACGCATTACGGACGCGAATAAAAGGATTGACGTAAATCAGCAGATGTAATGCATCTCGCATCTGCTTTAAATCGTTACCGATTAATTTTCGATTAGTATAATAAAATAACATTTTTAATATACAAATAACCTTTACCGCTCGACTGGTTAGCCGAGACTTAAGTCCCGCAAACAATAGGTAGATTTTCTATTGTTTTTACCGCTATTTCTAAATGTTCTTGCAGTAGGAAAGTACTAACTCTTTAATGTGCATCTCTCTTACCTCAATTCGTTAGTGCAATACAAAAAAATAAACCCTATATACATAAAAACTTTTTACCCTTATTACAATGGTATATTGTTTATCTAAGGGTGTATTTTGTCAAGTAAATGTATAGTAAAGCTGTTATCATTTAAACTTTATAAATTTTTGTGAGTCAGCCTTTTATAGATTCCTTTATAGTCTGCACATTTCAGGAAATTTAGGATTTCAGGACAGGGCATGTAACCTTATAAGCCCATCATCAGCTCATTAAACAACCCACCGAGGGGCACGAGCTTACCCGCACACGGGTGTATAGTCGTCGATTGGCTGACTTCACGCACAACATTTGAATCTCTTCGCAGGCGTGTGCAGATTTCCTCGCGGTGTTTTTCTCCTTTGCCGTAATATTTGAATTCCTGACTCTTCTTAATAGAACGAAACAAGTTATATTTTTCGAAAGGACTTCACTGATGGCTGCGAATTGTCTTCACAACTTCACCGGTCAAGGAAAGTGTTCCGTCTACTTTGTAGAGGACCACATTCGCCAAGGGGTATTGATGGTTTTCTCTATTATTCGCAGAATATGTACATTTCACACACAACAAAAACAACACACATAAACTTCAACCTTTTATATTAAAAACAGTGTTCGGTTAGTGGTTTTTAAAGCACCCATACCTTGAAATAAAAACTAAGATGCAGCAGTTCAGAGGATGAGAAGAGGAAGAAGGCATTTACAGAGAAAAGCGGAATATCGTTAAGGAGCGTTATCGGATTAAGCGTTTCGCGTCTACTTTCAATATGCGTACTGCAAATGAATGGAATGACCTGCCTGTGTCTGTGTTCCGGCCACATGCAACCCCATGGCATTCGAGTGAATAGGCTTTTTCTGGGCAAGCTTGCTCCATCTTAGAGCACGTCTCTTCCACTAGGATAGCCAAAGCTCATGAGCAAGCCCATCATGAAAAAAAACGTGATGACTGCTGCAAAATCATCCTAATCCTAATTCCTAGGATACATCATTCCATCTAGGCACTGTTGGATCAATGAAGGTATTATATGCCGAACGGTGGACTGCTATAGATTGAAGCAAGAATTTATCTAATTCTAGCAATTCGTTTGCAAAAACTTCTTAAAACTCACGCATAGGTTTTATTAACGCACTATCAGGGTTATTAAAAAATGTAATTACTTAACAATTAAGATCAAAGAAAGCTAAAATCAAACTCTTAGTAACACAGTAATCCTTGGACAAGTGTGGGGTCGTTGACTCGGTTCCAGACAGCCTTATCTGACTTAACCAAGCGTGACGCAAAACGCATTACAATTACGTAAACAGAAAACAAAAATATACCTACAGATTACTGGAATTTACCTATCTTAATTTTAAGATTTTTTTATTGCGTTGATATTTGGAATAAGTTGGTAAAGGCAGACACAATTGGGATGTAAGGGTTTGTCCAGATTGCAACTTTAGTGACCCATGATAATGTCACCTTCACGTTCTATCCGGAACGAAGGCGTATCAAGCTGTTGGCAACTAGCTTGGGATTATAATCGTTAACACCAATGATATTCCGTATATATAAAGGTAGATGGCGTCCGTGCCTCAAAAACGAACCACCAAAGAGAATACAGTTTGTAGGCTTTTGATTGGGTAAATGTACGCTCATTCGAAATATGTGTATGTGTGTTGTCGCTGCATTCGGAACACTTTTTTCGACTGTTTTGTGAGCATATACTTTTTACATCATTGGTTGGCATAACTCCCACTAAGTAGGTAATCCGCATTGGGCCCGCAGGGTGGGTTACATCAGTATTCCCGTGCCCTACAGAGATATCTCTAGGCTGGTTGATGTATTGTGTTAGACGGAAAATAAAGGACGAACACAACCCATCCCTTATCAATTGAAGAGTGATGTCACGTCACTAATATCTCTTTCTTGACATTAGCATTGTACGCGGGAAACAGTCATAATGTAACAATAAGA
This sequence comes from Leucinodes orbonalis, assembly GCA_019425675.1. Lineage (NCBI taxonomy): Eukaryota > Metazoa > Arthropoda > Insecta > Lepidoptera > Crambidae > Leucinodes > Leucinodes orbonalis. The sequence continues at coordinate 15,521 of PQWD01002927.1, forward strand.
TTTAATCTATTAATAAATGTTACTTAAACTTAAAAAATAATTTATAATTAATATGATATAGAAATCAATTTGGTTCACCGTTCACTAGGTGGTAGACTCGATACTGAGTCATCTAGGTAGGTACCACCGCAGTGCCAGATATCATCCCGTGAAACAGGAGTGTTATGCACTTTTGTGTTTCGGGAGTAGCTAGTAAAATTACCGGGTATAAGAGACCTAACATTTGTTGTCTCGGGTGACGGGCGCAGTGCGGCATTGATGGAGGATAATAACTGTCTATCAGTGGTTGGTCTCCTTTAATGCCGCTCTGTCATGGTCTGGCGTATCACTTACCATCAGGTGAGCGTCCAGACCGTCCTGTACACTTATAACATAAAAAAACCGTTTCCAGGAATAAAACTGCCTGTCATTAACTTCTCCAGAACATTTCTTTTTCATCATCATCAGCTAATTAAACGTCCCCACCGAGGGGCACGAGCTTACCCGTATAGGGTGATTAGGCCTTAGTCGTCCACGCGGGCCCAGTGCGGGTTGGACGACTTCACACACAACCTTCGAATCTCTTCGCAGGCGTGCATGAAGGTTTCACGATGTTTTCCTTCACCGTAAGAGCGTCGGACAACGTACATATATTTTCGAAAATTCGAAAATACATTGGTACGTGTCGGGATTTGAACCTCAGCCCTCCCGGTAGGAAGGTGACAGTCCACACCACTGAGCCACCGACGCTCTTATTTCTTTTTACTTTGATTTATTTACAAAAGTCTTTGAAAATGAGGGCTTGGCTGCAAGCAGAGTGGGAAAAGATTTCACGGATATTCGATACGACCCCTAAAAGCCGTAACTGAAGATAACCCTTTCTATTTATAGCCTACATAATATTAACGAAGTTGACATGTTGCCGTCATTGTAAACGATCGGCAGAATGCCAATATTTCTTAACTACTTCTAAACAGTATTTAATAAACTCTGCATTGGGTATTATCTTAAAATTTAAACAGTACAGGTACCTCACAACTAGATCTCGGAGTGAATTTTCTTTTTTGTGGGGTAGTATCAAATAACTCGGGAAAATATTTTACCCTTGTGCATGTAACTACACAAAAATATTACATATAAACACATTAATTTTACCTCTTTAGCAGCGCTTGGCAGATGAGTTAGAAAGATAGCATTACCTTATAGAAGAAAAAGTTTAAAAATAGAGCTTTGGCACCAGTTTTCTGGTGACTGTCCTTCATCATCAGCTCATAAGTCCCCAGCAACGGGCTCGAGCCTTCCCGTAAAGGATATATATGCCTTAATCGTCCACGCGCGCCCAGTGCAGATTGGTCGTCTTCACGCACAACCTTTGTATTTCTTCGTAGGCGTGTGCAGGTTTCCTCACGATGTTTTCCTTAACCTAAGAACGTCGGTTAAACGTACATATAATTTCGAAAATACATTGATATGTGGCGGGATTTAAACCTGCACCCTTCAGATCGGAAGGCAACAGTCCATACCAATGATCCACCGACGCTCATATATATTGTCCTTATGATAATATTATAATTAATATTAAATATGACTGACTGTACTGTAAATATCATATAACATTTACTGCCGTAAAACCAGGCATAAAAACCGTTTGTGCAAAATCCGCACGAGTAAGTGTGGTTATTTATCCGGACTTTTCATAAAACGCTTAAATTTTCCTTCATACTGTTACTTACATGAAAAAGCGAACAAGTTAATGCACCCATCTCGCAGCTCGCAACCCCAACAACCCGCTTTCCCTCGGGAAATCCATCGAGATGGTACCATAAAGCTCGCAAGGATGGCAGGGGGTCGCTAGTTCGACCAGTGTTGCCGAATTATCGATAGTTTGACTATCGACAGTTGACTTTGAAAAAATTTAAAATCATCATCTATATATCTAGACCTATCGATTTTATTAATCAGTACTATGTTTGTATCAATTGTTGCAATAGTAAGCAAAAATCGGCAATTAACTAGGTGGCAGACTTGATACTGAGTCGTTAGTGCCAGGATATCGTCCCGTGAAACAGGAGTGTTATGCACTTTTGTGTTTTGTGTTTCAGGATGAGGGCACTGTAGCTAGTAAAATTACCGGGTATTAGAAACCTTACATCCGCTGTCACTGGTGTCGGGCGCAGTGGGGCATTGGCGGAGAAAAATAACTGTCTATCAGTTTTTGGTATCCTTCAATGCCGCTCTGTCATGGTAAGGCGTATCATTTACCATCAGGAGAGAGTGTTGACTATCCTGTACACTTTAACATAAAAAATCTGCAACACTCACTATCGGTAGTCTATTAGAATTTAAGCATCGATACTATCAACAGAATATCTTGCTATAGACAAGGAGAGATTGTAAATTTGTGAGCCCTAGGCCAATCACCTAATATATGACTACCATATATTTTATATTTCACCAAAAACATATAAATTACTAATCACCCTATACGGGTAGGCTCGTGCCCCTCGTTTAATGAGCTAATGATGATGATGATGATATATATTACTTAAATCTACGCAAGTAGATATTAATTGTACAAAAGGCGGCTTCATTGCTGTGGTAGCAATCTTTCAAGCAACCTTCGAATGAGAGAGAAACTGAACCACTTATTGTTTTTAGCGGGCCCCCAAGACCTGGGCTGCAGCCTATGTAGCCCTTACGGATATACGGCCCTAGTTATAGATTTGGTAATAGCGACACCTTAATTTTTTCAGAATTATCGATAGTATATCGATAGACTATAGATAGAGGACTATCGAACGACAACACTAAGTTCGACAAACCCCTGATCCGTTTGGTGTTTGCCCACTCGTTAACATTTTACGTCCACGGCCTATGTTATCGGTGAAATTGGATCGTTGCTCATTTTATAGGTATTTGCCTGTTGTAATTGATCACGGACTGTGGGACGTGACTTGAACGTTATATATGCACGTGTAAGTCTGACACGGGTTACAAGTTGAACGACCGTAGCCTTGTGCCTTATATATCTTATATATGATAGACTGTTTCCCAGGATTCCATGTCTAGAGATATCGATATAGCTATTTATTACATATGTCTATAAACATTCACACAGCGCTTTTGAGCCAATTGAAGCAAAGAACTTGTACTATCGTACTGAACAACGTTTTAACATACTAATCTACGTATTTTTTTGTAAATACATATTATTTATAGATTGGATGTTTATAATACAGATTTGTCTACGTACACAAATGTTTGAATTACTCAGAGACCAACCCTGAACCTCTTGGCGTAGTAGTACTTTAAACACCACATTAGTTGTCTATAAAAATTTTGATTAATTTGTTTGCAAAATATTCAAAGTTAAACGTAGAGAGGTACTTTCGATTGCTCGTTTCTAATCTTAATTAGCGTTGAAAAACGTTTGCAGAGCCTGCCGTCTTTAAGAGCAAAGCTGAAAATCAGCCTAGAAAACACAAAAACCATATATGTATATGTGCGCCCCCTAAGTCGGCTCTTACGACACCTATTTTATGTAAATATCGTATTTTATAAATAAGCCGCAACCACACGATTTAAACAATGTTTCAAGTATCCTTAATTAAAAATTCAACCCACCATTTCTTGATTCCGGGCATTATGGTCGACCATTAAATAATATAGTGCGTCGATCGATACGGGCCAAGGATGCACTGACCGAATGATATGATTATTTATTTATTGATGGCATTACACTCACGTGCCTTCATAATCGAATTGGATAGAAACTAGGTCGGCCGGTGGCAGTGTTGCCACCTTAGTTTCAAAAATGGGGCTTTTTGAGAAGTTAAAAAGGGCTAGATAGGACTAGATTGAGCATCAAAAGATTTTCTGTTTTAAATGCTAAAATAATCATGTCATGAAGCCGTTTTTTTAGAGCGTCTAAAAAAACTCCATGACCGATGATAGCAAAAAAGTACTTGTCGAAAACTTCATACTTTAGTTATCTTTTCAAGACAGTAAAAAAAGCTAGATTGCCCTTTTCGGACTAAATCGTTAAAAATGAGTTCACCTATACTAAAAAGCTAGATCTAGCCACAAAAGGGCTAAGGTGGCAACACTGGCTGGTGGTGACCTGATGGTAAATAACCCGTTAATATGTTATGACAATGTTTAAAATAAAACTAGGATGAATTACTTTACTAGCAAAAGTTATTGGGAAGGGTCGATCTGTTGTCCTGTGAGGGAAATGCACAACCTAGATAAATTAGTAACACGAGATGGCGCTGAGCAATATTAGCGAAAATAATTACTAAGTATTTACTGTTGTTTCCTTCTACAGAGTATCTGTTATGGGCAGGTGGGCATCACTTATGTGATGAGCGAAAAAGTAATAAGCGAACTAGCCTAGCCATCTCCTTTACTTTATGACAAAACACAACAATCAAAATATGAGGTCAATATATTTGACTCTCTGAAAGCTTATCTATTAAAGCAATAAAGTTAATTGAAAATCTTGAAATCTGTAAAATCACGATCCCGTTTATACAAGACGTACGTTCACAAAGGACCTACCTACTAAAGGATAAAAATCATAATATAAAATTGGATAATAAAAAAAAAGCACATAATGGTTTAAAATCATTAAATAAGGTTATGTTCATACAGTTAACATTGTCGTCACTCTTAAAAACGTCAAAAAAACAAGTTTTCGGCACAAATCTACTTCACACGGACGAAGTTGCGGGAACAGCTAGTAGACACCCGCCACGTTATCCTCCTAAGGAATAAATAAACTTGATGCGCTTTTGTCAGCTAAATAAAGTGCTCCACAAACGCACCGCAGAGCGTGACTTGATGTTTTAGCCCGAGGCCGATGAACTGGCAAATGCGCAATTTAAACCAATCCAAAGACGTACTATACTCGCACTTACTAAAATATACTACGAGACTGTGTATAGTCATACTAAAATCAATATATTCAAGTATCACTACATAGTATAAAGTCGCTTTTCTCTTTTATCTATATCTGTATGCTTTAATCTTTAAAAAAACCTAAAGGATTTTGATGCGGTTTTTTTTAACGGACTTCAAAAAAGAAGGTTCTTAGTTTGACCTGTTAGTATGTGTATTTGTCCGCGATTATCTCGCGTTTGGCTGAAGCAATTTCGATGCGGTTTTCGGTGAAATATTTGTTACATTCAGGAGAAGGTTTTAGTTAATTAATTTTTTAGATAGAATGATTGAAGAGGAAGGTTTAATGTATAATAAGTTATTATACATATAAACCTTCAACACCAATTAAATAGTGAAGAAATACTGTCATTGTTGTGGTTTGCGGCGGAACCGGCCAGCCGGGATGGCGGGAGCGTGTCTATTATTATCAGCATTGCACCGGTGCGAAGCCGGGGCGGATCGTTAGTATAAAATACTAAACTGATGGCCATTGGAGTAGACGTGTTATGGAGTAAAGACCGCGTCATGCTAAGAGTAGCGTAGGACGCCCTCCGGTCGAATGAAGCGACGACTTACGAAGGTCGCTGGTGGAAGCTGGATGAGAAAAGCGGAGAGCCGGGATGTCAAATTCAAGTGAGGGAGACCTGTTTCCAGCTTAGGACTGCGAAAGGTTAAAGAAAGATAGAGAATACTAAAGCGTATCACTCATATAAGTGTTTAGCAAAGCAAGCTGAACAACTGATGGCACTTGTAAGTTGAAACCGAATAACATACTACATTATATAATCTACTATACATTATATATTCTACTAGCGACCCGCCCCGGCTTCGCACGGGTGCAATACTGATTAATGGATTCTATTATTACATATAAACCTTTTTACAGATAAAGGGACAGAGAAGGCGACTTTATTTTATACAATGTAATGATAATCATTTCGTTTTAATTATTAGCAAAAGGTCAGGCGGACGTAATCAACTAACGGATGCTATGATAGTATTGTTAAGTCAGTCTTTAGTAGTTCTTTAGTACAGTCAACGAAATTTTAAGTTTGCGTTTTAGTAATTACAATTACATAGACATCTTTATTTTATTTTTTATCGATACATATAAATAAAATTCGAATGTCTCTTTGTATTATTAAAATAACCAGTTTTTTCTTCGTGCATATATGAATATATACGGTACGTACGCCGAAATAGCAATTTTAAAATTATATTTCTGTTTGTTCCGGGGTGTCTCTGAAATGGCTGGACAGACTGTGACGGGACTTTTTTAGCGAACAAGTAGCTAATGTAATAAGGAAAAATTTAGGCTACTTTTATTTCGAAAAAATTTAAACCTTTTTATTTAGAATAAAAGTTGTTTCGTCGCGTAGGCTGCTTACTTCAACGTGACTGAAGAATCGTAGGACCGGGATGTCTGGTGCAAAATGGGGGAGACCTATGTCCAGCAGTGGTCTGCAACAAGCAAGCTCGTTCTTAAATTAGGTCTAGATAAAGCTGTGCTAAGAGTAACGGGGTCAGTGGTGTGAACTGTTGCCCACCTACCGGGAGGTCTGAGGTTCAAATCCACCACATACTAAT